>SJYC01020974.1:0-34760 GCA_006408675.1 Madoqua kirkii
TGTTCAAGCTGGTTTTAGAAAAGGCAGAGGAACCAGAGATCAAATTTCCACCATCCGCTGGATCATGGAAAAAGCAAGAGAGTTCCAAGAAAACATCTCTTTCTGCTTTATTGACTATGCCAAAGCCTTTGATTCTGTGGATCACAAGAAACCGTGGAAAATTCTGAAAGAGATGGGAATACCAGATCACCTGACCTGCCTCTTGAGAAATCTGTATGGAGGCCAGGAAGCAACAGTTAGAACTGCACATAGAACAGACTGGTTCCAAATAGGAAAAGGAGTATGTCAAGGCTGTATATTTTCACCCTGCTTATTTAACTTCTATGCAGAGTACATCATGAGAAATGCTGGACTGGAAGAAGCACCAGCTGGAATCAAGATTGCTGGGAGAAATATCAATAACCTCAGATATGCAGATGACACCACCCTTATGGCAGAAAGTGAAGAGGAACTAAAAAGCCTCTTGATGAAAGTAAAAGTGGAGAGTGAAAAAGTTGGCCTAAAGCTCAACATTCAGAAAACGAAGATCATGGCACCTGGTCCCATCACTTCATGGCAAATAGATGGGGAAACAGTGGAAACAGTGTCAGACTTTATTTTTTTGAGCTCCAAAATAACTGCAGATGGTGACTGCAGCCATGAAATTAAAAGATGCTAACTCCTTGGAAAAAAAGTTATGACCAACCTAGATAGCATATTGAAAAGCAGAGACATTACTTTGCCAACAAAGGTCCGTCTAGTCAAGGCTATGGTTTTTCCAGTGGTCATGTATGGATGTGAGAGTTGGACTATGAAGAAGGCTGAGGGCCAAAGAATTGATGCTTTTGAACTGTGGTGTTGGAGAAGACTCTTGAGAGTCCCTTGGACTGCAAGTTGATCCAACCAGTCCATTCTGAAGGAGATCAGCCCTGAGATCTTTGGAAGGAATGATGCTAAAGGTGAGTACTTTGGCCACCTCATGCGAAGAGTTGACTCATTGGAAAAGACTCTGATGCTGGGAGGGATTGGAGGCAGGAGGAGAAGGGGATGACAAAGGATGAGATGGCTGGATGGCATCACTTACTAGATGGACGTGAATCTGAGTGAACTCCGGGAGTTGGTGATGGACAGAGAGGCTTGGCATGCTGTGATTCATGGGGTTGCAAAGAGTCGGACACAACTGAGTGACTGAACTGAGCTGATCTACATTTTAACTATTTTCAGGGCTCAGAACCCAAAAGGTGCTGAGTAGGCTCTTGATGGAGGCCAGTGAGCCCAGCTTAGGCAGTAGGAAGATGAACTAGAAAGAGAAAACCACTCTCACCAAACATTAGAGCTTGAAGAAATTTTGAAAATGCATTCATTCCTTTATTTATTACAAAGAAGGCAGAGGAAGAGTCAAGGAGAAGGGCTGTGTAGACAAGTCTCCATGCAAGTGAGACCTTCCAGTTGAAGTTGAAAGCCAGGAGGGAGGGTGAGCAAAGGCCTAAAATGAGAGCCCCATGGGTGTCCAAGGAACTGCAAGAAGTAGGGTGTGGCTGTGGGGGGAAATGGGGGAGGAGGCAGTGAAGTGAGAGGGCTGGGGGGTGTCTTCAGAGGCCTTGGGTGGGGGCCTTTGTCTTTATTCTGAGTGAGGCGACAGCCACTGAGGTTTTTGAGCAGAGGGGTGATGACGCTGGCATCATGATGCTGCATCTCTGGTTTTGTCATCAGGATGAAGGTGTTCAGGGATCAGGGCCAAGAACAGACATCACTGCAAACATCTCACTTCCACTTTCCTCCATTCTTAAATGCACTTGAGCTCCATCTTCTAGGATTCTCAGGAGCTTGAGAGAGAGAGGAGAGCAAGTTCATAAATAAAAATGGATACAGATTCAGGTTGCAGTGGTGGGGGCTGCCCCCCCCTCCCGGCATGTACTCCCCTCGGGCTCCCAGCGCCTGCACACCTGGGGCAGGTTGATAATGCTCTTGATTATCTTTGTTCTCCCAGCCTCCTCTGAATTTTGCAGAGCTTTCTATTTGCATACATTCCCTGAGCTTTTTATGATTATCTCCCCATCTTTATAGTTTGCCCCATTATTTAAATGAGTGTGAGGTAGATGCAAAACTGCCAGCTGGATGCGCGGCTGCTTCAGTGCTGGAGGAAGGCGGCGTGGGAGCAGCGGAGCCCCGCGCCTGCCGTCTGCCATCCGGGGTCCATGCAGGGACCCGTGTCCCTGCATAGCTCCTGCTGCCCCCAGATGAGCCCCACTGTCCTGTGTCTTCAGGTTCATGAATGCATGGGGACTTTAACAGGAAGGTTAAACAAGACCACAACTGTCCACATGACCTCTGACTCAGCTAATTTTTACCTGTACTGATTTTTTTTTTTCCCCATTGGCTTGAAAAGATTCAGTGAAATATCTGGGTTTCATTCTCCTCTCTCAGTTCCAAATTTGGCCTGCTAAGAGTTGTTTGTTGTTTAAACACACACAGTTAACACGTTCATCAAATGCCTGGGGTGGTCCTGGGTACTTTGTTGCTGTGTTCAGTCCTCGCGACAACTCTAGGGGTAGGAATTATTGTCTTATGTACCAGAAAAAAAGAAAGTCAGATGCAAGGAGTCAAAGAGAATTGCCATGGCCAAGATTTACAAAGTAGGAAGCGGAGAAGGTAGGGTTCAGAATGTGGTCCAGCCTCTTCTTATACTTGGGGTCTGTTCTCTACTCCTCTTTTTGGGGTGTGGGTAGAGGAGGCTGAAGACTCTTTAGAGTCTCTTGGACTGCAAGGGGATCAACCAGTCAATCCTAAAGGAAATCAGTCCTGAATATTCATTGGAAGGACTGAGGCTGAAGCTGAAGCCCCAATACTTTGGCCACCTGATGTGAAGAGCTGACTCATTGAAAAAGAACCCTGATGCGGGAAAGACTGAAGACAGGAGAAGAAGGGGACGACAGAGGATGAGGTTAGATGGCATCACCGCCTAACCGGGAAAGGTCCGGGAGTGGTGATGGACAGGGAAGCCTGGTGTGCTGCAGTCCATGGGGCTGCAAAGAGACGGACACGACAGAGTGACTGAACTGAACACAGGAGGCTGGGCCCTGACTTTCCCAACTTGGTCAGCAAGGACAGTGAGGAAGCCGGAGGACAGAGGGGCTTGCCCACTCATCCACCACTGCCATCTCTGCCTTGAAAACAATGTGGGTAGCAGCTTTATAAAGTTTCTGCAGACAGGCAAAGACAGTGTTATACTGAACGACAGAATCAGGATCATGAAGATCCCAGTGGACTAGAAGGAGCAGTTGAATCTAGTGCAGTGATATCTAATCAATTTAGTAAATGTAAGATTTGGCCCTGGGGTGAAAATAACCGGCAAAATATAGGTGCAAGAAGATCCTGGCCTAGCTGGATGGATATTCAAGAAAAATGTACTGAACACCTATTCTTTGCCTGACATTAGGGTTACAACAATAAACAAGGTACAATCCTTATCTCAGGAGGCTGATATTCTTGTGGGCAGAGAGAAGCAAAACTAAGTCAATAAAACAGTAAGTCAGCAGTGTCGATGCATGTTGGGATCTAATGGGGACAGATCTTTCAGGTGATGTGAGGGTGGCAGAGAAGAGGACCAGGTAGTTAGTTGGGGACTTTGTAATCATGAAGTACCTGCCAGTGGCTTCCAAATCTAGGTCTTCAAAAGGGGGGTCTAGCGTGCTCAGAAGTTTGCCTGATGGTCAGGGAGGGAGTGTTCATTCTTTCGTTTACGTACTTATGGTGGACTACATGGCAGGGGTTCTCCTCAGTGCTTGGGATAGACACTCTCTTGGGAACGTGGGCAGGAAGAGCTCTCTGGGAACCTGAGAGTGGAGCAGAGACCTGAACAGAGACATGGAACAAGCGTGCAAATATATGGAGAATGGCGTCTTGGCAGCAAGTGCAAAGGCCCCGGGGTGTGAAATGAGTTAGGACCGTCCTAGGTCCAGGACCAAGCCCTTGTCATGAAGTGAAGTGAGCCAGAAACAGAAAGCTGGGGAACGGGTCTGGGGAGCGGACTTGCTGGATCCTGTGAGTCCAGTGGGCATGGGAGGAGAAAGAGGGGAAGGGCAGCTCCGTGGCCCCTTGCAGCTATAAAGGACGCACTCTGCTGCCATGTGGCGCAGAGGCTCTAGGGGCGAGGCTGTAAGGAGGGAGGCAGGGGGCTTGGATGAGGCCGTGGATTAACAGCAGCTGCTCTCAAGCCCCACCGCGTGCCTCCCGTGGCCCAGGAGAGGCCTCACTGGCATACACGCTGCTGAGTTGGGCTTCCTGAGGCCGCTGGGGTTAAATGCCACTTCAAGAGCAACGCGTCTTGGCCAAGGGAGATTTCAGGCTCTTGGCCATAGTGACGTGTTATCTCAGTCCCGATAGTGCTGATTATTTACAGCATCGCTTGCCTCACACGTAGTTTTGCAACTAGACATAACTCAAAACATGCTTCTCTCCTGATCCTCAAGTCTGCATGTTCTCTGCCTAGCAGCCCATCCTTCCTGTTCTCTCACAGCGCTCCCTACCCCCTGAGCTCAGAATACAGATGTCTGCTGATGGACTCCTCATCAACACTTGCGTGTGTCCAGGAGTCCCCAGAGGGCGTTCCACACAGGCACACACGCAATCTCACCCCTCTCTGCCCAGAGCTGGCCAGCCTTACAACACCCTTGCTTCACGCCGAGGTCCTGTTTTCTTCTGCTGGAAAACAGAGCTCTACCCTGGAAGCTATCTCTGTCCCATGGTGAATGGCCAGGACTTTCTGGGTTTTTTTGCACAGCTCCCTTATGTATCAGGAGACCAACAGACCTTGTATACCAGTTTAAGAAATGATGCCTGGGTTTCAGAGGGCTGCCCTGCCTTCATGTCCAATGTCCACTTAGCTTCGTCTGAAACCTCCCAGCTCAGAATTTCTCTTTGGAGTCTCATTTGGAGTTGAACTCAGGCTACTCAGTATTGCTGATCATGTTTTTATAGGTCCCTAACTAGACTACAAACACCTGGAGGACAGGATCTGTGTCTTATCCATCTTAGTATTCCCCAGAGAGTTTAGTAACTTATCTATGCTGGGTGTTCCGTGAGTGTTGCTGATTGACTGGCTGCTATGCCAGCCCCAGGAGGTGAAGGGCTTCTGGGAGAGTCTCTGCAGGGACCAAGTATTTGTCTCTCAGCCTATTCAGGTGTAACCATAGATCAAGGCAAGATTTCAATTATCCTTCACTTTCATTCCCAAACTCTGCTTTGTTCATTCTATTGAAAATGCCTGGTGATGGAGAACAAGACTCTGAGAGAGACAGAATGCTTCCAGGGTCTTAAGAAAGCCATGTAGCAGGAAGGACATATTTCAATGTAGTTAATTTCCACCAAGGCTAATATTGTGCTCCAGTACTTCAGGGTCTAGTGAGCTCATCAACAATGTTTGCCTCTAATTCTACCATTTGTACCCAGTCATATGTTACTTGTTATGTTTCTGTCTAGTTCCATTTTATCAAAGGCATCTTAGGGCTTTCATTGTCTCTGAAAAGTTGCTGTAAGATGGACGAGCATGGATATCCATCATGTTTAACTATCTCCTTCATCACTCTTCCATCGTCTGTTAAAGGGCAAATTGTTCATATGCTCATTAAAAACTGGAACTTTTGTGATTGAATGGAGAAAGGAAATTGCATATTGGGTTGGGGTGAGGGGAACTCTCTGCCTGATTTCCCCCTGGGAGGGCCCTTAGCCTTTACCTGAAAGGTGGGGAGGCCTCTTGCTTTCAGCAGAGAAGAGCCTGTATTCTCTCAAAAAAGGAATCCATACAGCTTCCTGAGAGTTCCTCAGCTCTGAGATGTGTGTTAGAATCTCAGGGGATAGATGCTGGCCTCCCACCTGCTCTGGTCAGTTAAATAAAAAGCTCTTCTTTGAGGCTTGAAAACTGGCATTGATACAGTTTTAAAAAAAACCCTCCAGGTGGGTCTGATGTGCAGCCAGAGGGGAAAGCAACTGACCTAGACCCGTGATTCTGGGGCACGTCCATCCCCATTGGACACTTGGCAATGTCTGGAGTATCTTTGACTGACATTTTGATCGCTGGGAACTGCTGCTGGCATCTAAGTGAGTTGAGACCAGTGATGCTACTAAAGGTTCTGCAACGCACAGGGCAGCCCCCACAGTTAGGAGCAGATTGTCAACAGTGCTGAGGCTGACAGACCCTTCCCTAGAGTGTTAGAAAAGCAAACACACACATACAAACAGTTATTTGAGTATAGAAATGTTTGCAGTTATAATACATTGGGGTTCTGTTTGTAAATACATTGGGGTTCCCAAAGCAGTTTATATACTTCACTGGATGTGATCTTCACTGTGACCCTATAAAGGAAATATCAACATCTTGATGTTATAGTCAGGAAGCTGAGGCGGAGGATGGTGAATGACGTCCCCAAGACCACACCACCTTCAATCCCTCAGTTATGACTGTTCCCCAGCTGAAAGGCCAAAGGTGTGCGCAGGCATCTTCCTTGCCCCGTGACCTTCTCAAGGCAAACACTGTAACTAATCTATCCTCATTCCCACTGAGCCCAAGTGCGGCCTCAGAACACTTCTCAACACCGCACTCCAGGCAGTCCCAACTGATCGGGGGGTCGACGCGGGAGAGGAAGCTTGTTTGTCACATAGCTTCTCTAACCCAAGCATGGTACCTCTCCCCGAATTAGGCTGATTTGTTGGAAGAGACATGAAGGCGAGCACTTGAGAACAGGAGGGTCTTTGAACATCTGCAGGTGTTCAGACAATCTGTTTGGAAATTGCAGTGTTAGCAGCAGACGCTTCTGCCTGAGCCCATGAGGAAGCGACCGTCTCCCTAACCCTTATATTTCTTTATAACTTATTAGTGCGTTTCACTCTCACCATATGCTGCTAATTGATACACAAAGGAAGCACACACAGTTGTATTTGTCATTTGGTATAAACAAAATATTTTGCTTTCTTCCTGAGCTTGCTAGGATCTCCCTTTTAAGACTTAAACATGATCTAATCAGGAGAACATGTTGAACTATATGATTCATGAAGTGGGCAGGGCAGGAGTCGGTATGCCCTCAATTTGCAGAGTGAAGAAGCTGGAAGCCCCTGCCTGCACTCTGGGCAGGGTGAATTGCGGCATGTACGATGAAATGCCTAAGGCTGGTAGGTGCGCATGTGGGGGGAGCAGACAGAGGGAGAAAAGCAAGCGGTTAGAACCAACTGCTCCGTCTCCCAGGCAGGCAGGTGATGGAGAAGATGCAGGCAGCCCGGGGAATCGTTTAGCCCCATCCTTTGGAGACAGGAGAGCAAAACAGGGCGCTGAGCAGTTGCTCACTGGGGCATGTGCCACCAGTTTCAAAGAGTTGCTTGAGTCTCTTCAGAATCAACAGAGCTCCCTGCCTCTGGTCTATCTGTGCCACGCCCAGGTTTTCCTGGCCTCAGTCTCCAGCATCAAACATGAGCTCATCTTATAACTCAGGTGAAGAGATGGGTTTTCCCTGACTGGTCTCCCTTTGTGTCTTCGGCTCCGACCGTGGGGCTGCCAAGTGCTCTCGGGTATGCGGCCTCACCGGCGCTCTGCGGCTCTGTGCTTCCGTCATACTGGGGAGCAGGAGGGCTCAGGGCCCCTCTCCTGGTGGGTACGCAGCCTCTGCGCCTTCACCAGGAACCTGGCAACAGACTGCCCCTGAGTGGTGCTGCTGCTGCCCTGGGGCTCTGGTGCCCACCCTGCTGTCCCTTGGAATCACCTGGGAAGCCAGACTCTGTAGAAGTTTCTCTCGCTCTGCCTGGCTAGAGCCTCCTAAGGGCGGGGACTTTTCTCTGTTTGGCTTATAACTCCAGCCTCAGATTCTCTATCAGTGCCTGCTGTTGTTCAGTGGCTAAGTTATTCTGACTCTTTACTTCCCCATGGACTGCAGTGTACTAGGCTTCCCTGTCCTTCACTATCTCCCAAAGTTGGCTCAAGTTCATGTCCATTGAGTTGGTGATGCCATCCAACCATCTCATCCTCTGTCGCCCTCTTCTCCTTTTGACTTCAGTTTTTCCCAGCATCAGGGTCTTTTCCAATGAGTGGTCTCTTCACATCAGGTGGCCAAAGTATTAAAGCTTCAGCTTCAGCATCAGTCCTTCCAATGAATATTCAAGGTTGATTTCCTTTAGGATTGAGTGATTTGATCTTGCAGTCCAAGGGACTCTCCAGAGTCTTCTCCAGCACCACAGTTCAAAAGCATCAATTCCTCAGCACTCAGCCTTCTTCATGGTCCAGCTCTCACATCCGTGCATGGCTACTGGAAAAACCGTATCTTTGACTACATGGACCTTTGTCAGCAAAGTGATGTCTCTGCCTTTTAATGTGCTGTCAATATTCGTCATAGCTTTCCTTCCAGGGAACAAGTATCTTCTAACTTCATGGCTGCAGTCCCTGTCTGCACTGATGTGATCAGTGCCTGACACTTCAGGAATGAAATTTCACCTACTATGTGTCAGACCTTGCTATGGCCTTTCAAAGACGTCGTCTCCTCTCACGGTTCTGTAGTATCTCTATGGAGTGACTGTTCTCATCTTTATGGATGAGAAGACTGAGGCTGAGACAACTGATTTGCAGAACTTTGTACAGCTGCTAAGTGGCAGAGCTGAAGCTTGTACTAAGTCAAGCTCACAGCAACACCTAATCTCTTTTGATTCTGCTGCTTCTGCTCCTTAGAGGACTGGGTGAGGGAGTGTAAATGAGTTTGTACACCTTCCTCCGTTATGGTAGACCAATCATTTTAGAAACCTAAGTAGTTACGAAAAATGCAAAAATCCTCATGATTTGGTATTCTTGAAAATACCGTTTCTAAAACAGTGGAACAGGTATCCTTTGGGTGTTTCATTACATATCTAAAATATAGGGTTTTAAGCAATAAAGAATGTGGGAATCACCACCTTTTGAGACCTCTCCCAGGGGATCATGACTTCATTTAATATAACAAAGATCCTCAGCAGTCCTGAATTAAAGAACTCTCCGCTTAATGCTGGATTTGCAAAATCTGTTTATCTTCAGAACTTCTCCTTTGTTTCCCAGAGACAACCTACCAGTAGTTCCTCACACACTGGTGGCCCGTTTATGACAGTATCATGATCTGGAGAAAGCCTGGCATGTGCTAGTATGTCGGGCTAGTGAAAATAGCTCAACAAAATGCGAGCTTGCTCATGTTGGCAGGCAGATGCTCCAGTGACAGATCTGACCTTGATTGATAAGCTGGAATTGATTCAACGGTCTTAAAAACAGGGCTAAAAATGTCTTAGAGACTGAACTAATGTAGAATTTTCACTGAAGACATGCAGATTGTTGAGAATCCTAAATCATTTCAAGCTAGGTAATATTAGCTTCCATTTCACAGAAAGAATCATTTGTTCCACCGTGATTTACTGTGTCAGGTGCCAGCCTCTGCTGGGCACTGGGAGGACAAGATTACATGAGACAGGCCTGGTACTGGTCACCACAGGATTGGCAGGTGTGTCTTTACTCAGCACTCAGCCTTCTTCATGGTCCAGCTCTCACATCCGTGCATGGCTACTGGAAAAACCGTATCTTTGACTACATGGACCTTTGTCAGCAAAGTGATGTCTCTGCCTTTTAATGTGCTGTCAATATTCGTCATAGCTTTCCTTCCAGGGAACAAGTATCTTCTAACTTCATGGCTGCAGTCCCTGTCTGCACTGATGTGATCAGTGCCTGACACTTCAGGAATGAAATTTCACCTACTATGTGTCAGACCTTGCTATGGCCTTTCAAAGACGTCGTCTCCTCTCACGGTTCTGTAGTATCTCTATGGAGTGACTGTTCTCATCTTTATGGATGAGAAGACTGAGGCTGAGACAACTGATTTGCAGAACTTTGTACAGCTGCTAAGTGGCAGAGCTGAAGCTTGTACTAAGTCAAGCTCACAGCAACACCTAATCTCTTTTGATTCTGCTGCTTCTGCTCCTTAGAGGACTGGGTGAGGGAGTGTAAATGAGTTTGTACACCTTCCTCCGTTATGGTAGACCAATCATTTTAGAAACCTAAGTAGTTACGAAAAATGCAAAAATCCTCATGATTTGGTATTCTTGAAAATACCGTTTCTAAAACAGTGGAACAGGTATCCTTTGGGTGTTTCATTACATATCTAAAATATAGGGTTTTAAGCAATAAAGAATGTGGGAATCACCACCTTTTGAGACCTCTCCCAGGGGATCATGACTTCATTTAATATAACAAAGATCCTCAGCAGTCCTGAATTAAAGAACTCTCCGCTTAATGCTGGATTTGCAAAATCTGTTTATCTTCAGAACTTCTCCTTTGTTTCCCAGAGACAACCTACCAGTAGTTCCTCACACACTGGTGGCCCGTTTATGACAGTATCATGATCTGGAGAAAGCCTGGCATGTGCTAGTATGTCGGGCTAGTGAAAATAGCTCAACAAAATGCGAGCTTGCTCATGTTGGCGGCAGATGCTCCAGTGACAGATCTGACCTTGATTGATAAGCTGGAATTGATTCAACGGTCTTAAAAACAGGGCTAAAAATGTCTTAGAGACTGAACTAATGTAGAATTTTCACTGAAGACATGCAGATTGTTGAGAATCCTAAATCATTTCAAGCTAGGTAATATTAGCTTCCATTTCACAGAAAGAATCATTTGTTCCACCGTGATTTACTGTGTCAGGTGCCAGCCTCTGCTGGGCACTGGGAGGACAAGATTACATGAGACAGGCCTGGTACTGGTCACCACAGGATTGGCAGGTGTGTCTTTTCCCTTAGGTGGTTCTCAGGGGTGGTGAGAAGAGAGGTGCTTTCACGTCTTTACTCATATCCAGTTCACATCTCTGCCTTTGCTTCAACCAGCCCTGATATTTTATGCATTCATTTATTTGTCCAAGAAATCTTCATTGAGCACTTACTACAGATATAGCAGTGAGTGGTAGAGATCAAAGCCCTCCTATCCCACCCCAGGAAGGTTTTTCCTAGTGGAGCTTATATTTGGATTATTCTATATTTACTTAAAAGTTTGTCATCACCCTGAGATCACACTTGGCGTCTCCTTAAATGGAAACCCAGGGCCTTTTTCTTGTTTAGAGTCTTAGATCTCCTCTACTGATCCAAACCTTCCTCGTGTGACATCCTGCTATGTCCTCAAGACCCACTGATCCCCATTTTACTCGCTCTCTATTTTCTGATCTTCAGGCTTAACTGTGCCTTCCGACTCTTGTCTGATTCATTTCTACAGCCCTCACATCCTTATGGCTGGGCACTGAGCTCCAGACATTGTACAGGACAGTCTTAGTTCTTGTATTAGTCAGGACCCTCGAGAGAAACAGAGCCATTAGGATATGTATGGACTTCCATGAGAAGATCTATGGTGAGGGATTGATTCATGCAATTACAGAGGCAGAGAAGTCCCACAATCTGCCATTTGTAAGCTGGACTTCCAGGAAAGCCAGTGATTTAGTTCTGGTTCAGACCCAAAGGCCAGGAGAGCCGATGTCCAATGGCAGATGATGATGAGTGTTTGGACTCAAGAAGGGCAAATACACTTCTCCTTCCTCTGACATTTTGTTCTGGTCAGGCCCTCAGTTGACTGGATGATTTCCCCTGCATTGGTGAGGGCAGCTTTTCTCTCAATCTGCAGATTCAAATGTTAACCTCTTCTGGAAACACCCTCACAGACACACCCAGGAATAATGTTTTATCAGCAACTTAGTTCAGTCGAGGTGACACATAAATTGAACCATCTCAGTTCTCAAGGGGCACAGAGCATGCATGGTGAGGGTGAGAGACACACGAATGAGCCGATGATGGGCGATGGAAGTGAGCGGGCACAGAGGCAGCCTGGGCTTCCGAGAGGAGGCTGCAGTAAACCTGAAGGTTGGGTAGGATGTGCTGTGGAAGGACAGGGGACGGCTTGGGAGGGAAGAGGAAGACCTTGCAGGCTGAAGGAGCAGGAAGCACAGACGCTGGAAGAGGAGGCCGGGCGTGATCAGGGCCTCACTCCTTTCAGTCTTTGACATGCTGGCTGCTACCTTCTGCCCAGCACTGAGCTGAACTCAACTTAAGGATGGGGGAAAAAAGTGACTATCAAAGACCATGTTCCTCCTAGTCAAACGAAGGAGACAGGCACAGACCTAGACTTTGTGGTGAGTGGTGTGAAACACACGAACGTTACTTGGTGGAGGAAGAAAGCAGTCAACTGGGGGCTGGTTAGGGCAGAGGGGATCTTAGAGCTGATGCCCGAAGGCTGAGAAGGAGCTGACGGGGAGAGCAGGTGGACAGGTGATTCAGAGGGAACAGCAAGTGGGCGGGTGTTGAGCGGGGAGGGACGGAGGATGCTGATTAAGGCGCTGGAGAAGGGCGCCTGAGTGAGAGCGTGGGGGACCAGGGAGGGGGCAGGCAGGGACAGCTGTGCGGCTGTGTGTTTTGGCCTCTGGGAGGAGCGTGGACACGGTCATGGAGGAGGGAGAGGGATGTGGAGGGAGGCAATCATATTTGCAGCTCACAGGATAGTAAAAATGATAGTAGCATGGCGTGCTCCGGGCTTAATCGCATGCTCAGTTGCTCAGGCACGGCCAAGCCTTTGTGATCCCGGGGACTGTAACCCTCCAGGCGCCTCTGTCCACAGAGTTCTGAAGGCAGGAACACTGGAGTGGGTTGCTGCTGAAGACCCAGGGGATCTTCCCAACGCAGGCATCAAACCTGCATCTCCTGCTTGGGTAGACGGATTCCCACCTGGAAGTTGATATTGAAGAACTGCTAATGACTGTTTGGGTGTGATAATGGTGAGGTGGTTAAACAGAAAGCCCTTATTAGAAGTTCATACAGAACTATTTGCAGGTGAAATGATGTGGACTTTGTTTTAACATATTCTAGCAAAATAAGTAGGAGAAGAGATGAAATAAGGTTGGAAAAAAGATCATTGTCAGAGTTGGGTAAAGGTATATAATGAGTTCATAAACCCACTCTTATGCTTCAGGTGTTTGAAATTTCCCTTAGTAAAGTTATTTTAAGTTGAAAAATAATCATATGTGGTATGTACTCAATTAGTGGCAAGTTGTTGATAACACTAGTTGCTTTTTATTGAGCATCTACTTCATGGCAGCTTTTGAATTAAAGACTACATTAGCTTAGGTATCTCCATGATTTTTAAATTGTACACCCCACCAACAAAAATGATGTGAAACATATATCACCAATATAATTACAGTTTATTAGTTACTTATACACTGTCAGATGGTGCTTTTTGAGTACCTTATAAAACATACACAAAAGAAGAAATTCTGAATGAATGAAACTAACTTTGAATAAATAGTATCTGATGTCTTGCTAACTGGGGTAGCCTTGCTGTATTACTAGTTAAAATCTCTAAGCACAAGTTAAGCACAGAGAAAAAAGTTGTCATTAATAGTAATTGTTGTAAATCCATATTACAAGCCAGTTTATGACAATTTCCTTTGAATGGGTGAGGGGCAGTGTTCTGTCCTCTCAGATTAAATCATTATTTTCTTTACATGTCATGGTGAGCCCAAGAGGAAACCTTAGCATGATAGAAGGAAGGAGTTCTGTCATTTTTTGGATGTTCACTTATACTTACCTTCTTGTTGTTGCTGCTGCTAAGTTGCTTCAGTCTGTCCGAACCTGTGTAACCCCATGCAACCACATAGATGGCAGCACACCAGGCTCCCCCATCCCTGGGATTCTCCAGGCAAGAACACTGGAGTGGGCTGCCATTTCCTTCTCCGATGCATGGAAGTGAAAAGTGAAAGTGAAATCGCTCAGTTGTGTCCGACTCTTAGTGACCCCATGGACTTCAGCTTAACAGGCTCCTCTGTCCATGGGATTTTCCAGGCAAGAGTACTGGAGTGGGATGCCATTGCCTTCTCCACTTCTTAGCATGTTTTAAAATAGATTTTTAGCAGGATATTTTTTAAAAGTCACATGTCCATTTTATAAGTCTGCTTAAAAACTGATTATTAAATCCCTAAATCCATTTACCTGAGCATACATAAATTGCCACACCAGGCAATTTGCTCAAAGCAAATGAATAGATGTGGGTGTGTGAGCAGCTAATCTGTATTGTAAAAGAAAGAAAAGAGCTGACACACAGATCAAATATGGGTGTCAATGTATATACAAACATAAAATGTAAGTAAAGTTTCATTTCTTTTTTTATTTTGAAGTGAATTAAATAAGCTAGAGATCAAAATTCTGATATTCTTCCTGCATCCCACCCGAGAATGTGCACACTCCACTTTGGAGACCTCTGCACCTGTGTGGGCCTCAGCACAACTCCGTAAGGCAGACATTATTATCCTCCACTTGGCAGATGAGGGGACAGCCCAGCAGGTCAAATGGTTTGCCTGATGGACTTAGCTGTTTAGAAGCAGAGCAGAATTGTAACCCAGGGGTGCTGGACTCAAAGTTCCTTACTTCCTAATAATAGTGCCAGCGGCTGGCCTTAGTGTTGACAAGGGGCCAGGCAGTGAGGTGGGTACCATAATCCTGGTGTTACTGAGGACAGAGGGTCAGCAGAGTAACTTCCTATGATCAGCTCAGTCTGTGTGACTCTAGAGTCTACTGGTCTGCTTATGAATCCTAGTTCACCACCATGCACTTTGAGCAAATGACTTTTTCTTCCCAAGTCTCAGTTCCTCACCTTAAAATGGGCCAATAGACCCCCCCCTCCCCCCGCCTCCCCACCGAGTTCTTGAAAGATCTGGATGAGACAGTGGATGAAAATGTGAAAGCTGCCTTTAATTTGTATTATTCTATGTACTTAGGGTGATGAATAGAGTCAACTTGAATGAAAAAGAGCCAGAACCAAATATCAGTATACTGGAATGACTGAGTGAATGATTGAACAAGCTGCCCCAGTGGTTCCCACATCTCCTTAAACACAATACAACTGGAATCTGGTCTTGAGTTTTACCCTCAGTAAATCTGCCCAGGCCCTCCTCTTCTCTTGGGCAGGGGCATGGTGATTTCACTTGCCATGTTTGGATCTCATCCAACCTGATCTGCAGAGGCTGAAGTCCAACCTTTCTCTTCCTGCCACCAGGAATAAAAATCAGGCTCCTTCATTCTTGTTCCTGAGTCAAGAAAACCAGAAGCAAAAAGGCCAGCATGGACATTGTTTCCAACTTTATGTGACAAGATCACAAATAATGTCTTGCATTCCAAGAGCAGAGACAGGCCTGGAATTTCTGTAAAAGTTTCCCAACTCACAACATATTTTAATGCCATATTTGAGCTCTGCAGCAGAATTGCTATCTCTAGACACCAGAGCATAGCAGTGAAAAAAATCTACTTGTAATATCCAAGTATGCTGCAAAATAAAAAGGGGAAACATTGTCAGGTGGCTCATATGAAGGAACGGTCAACTGTGCAGCTAACCCGAGGTAACAGCAATGCCTAAGGTGGAACTTCTTTTCACAGCTATTTGTAAGGCCTCCCCAGACAGCCATTTTGCTTTTTTTGCATTTCTTTTTCATGGGGATGGTTTTGATCCCTGTCTCCTGTACAATGTCACAAACCTCCATCCATAATTCATCAGGCACTCTATCTATCATATCTAGTCCCTTAAATCTATTTCTCACTTCCGCTGTATAATCATAAGGGGTTTGATTTAGGTCATACCTGAATGGTCTAGTGGTTTTCCCTACTTTCTTCAATTTAATTCTGAATTTGGCAATAAAGCATTCATGATCTGAGCCACAGTCAGCTCCTGGTCTTGTTTTTGCTGACTGTACAGAGCTTCTCCATCTTTGATTGCAAAGAATATAATCAATCACCATGAGAAACGCTGGGCTGGAAGAAGCACAAGCTGGAATCAAGATTGCCGGGAGAAATATCAATAACCTCAGATATGTACATGACACCACCCTTATGGCAGAAAGTGAAGAGGAACTAAAAAGCCTCTTGATGAAAGTAAAAGTGGACAGTGAAAAAGTTGGCTTAAAGCTCAGCATTCAGAAAACGAAGATCATGGCATCCGGTCCCGTCACTCCATGGGAAATAGATGGGGAAACAGTGGAAATAATGTCAGACTTAATTTTGGAGGGCTCCAAAATCACTGCAGGTGGTGATTGCAGCCATGAAATTAAAAGACTCTTACTCCTGGGAAGAAAAGTTATGACCAACCTAGGTAGCATATTCAAAAGCAGATTCTTAGCATGTTTTAAAATAGATTTTTAGCAGGATATTTTTTAAAAGTCACATGTCCATTTTATAAGTCTGCTTAAAAACTGATTATTAAATCCCTAAATCCATTTACCTGAGCATACATAAATTGCCACACCAGGCAATTTGCTCAAAGCAAATGAATAGATGTGGGTGTGTGAGCAGCTAATCTGTATTGTAAAAGAAAGAAAAGAGCTGACACACAGATCAAATATGGGTGTCAATGTATATACAAACATAAAATGTAAGTAAAGTTTCATTTCTTTTTTTATTTTGAAGTGAATTAAATAAGCTAGAGATCAAAATTCTGATATTCTTCCTGCATCCCACCCGAGAATGTGCACACTCCACTTTGGAGACCTCTGCACCTGTGTGGGCCTCAGCACAACTCCGTAAGGCAGACATTATTATCCTCCACTTGGCAGATGAGGGGACAGCCCAGCAGGTCAAATGGTTTGCCTGATGGACTTAGCTGTTTAGAAGCAGAGCAGAATTGTAACCCAGGGGTGCTGGACTCAAAGTTCCTTACTTCCTAATAATAGTGCCAGCGGCTGGCCTTAGTGTTGACAAGGGGCCAGGCAGTGAGGTGGGTACCATAATCCTGGTGTTACTGAGGACAGAGGGTCAGCAGAGTAACTTCCTATGATCAGCTCAGTCTGTGTGACTCTAGAGTCTACTGGTCTGCTTATGAATCCTAGTTCACCACCATGCACTTTGAGCAAATGACTTTTTCTTCCCAAGTCTCAGTTCCTCACCTTAAAATGGGCCAATAGACCCCCCCCTCCCCCCGCCTCCCCACCGAGTTCTTGAAAGATCTGGATGAGACAGTGGATGAAAATGTGAAAGCTGCCTTTAATTTGTATTATTCTATGTACTTAGGGTGATGAATAGAGTCAACTTGAATGAAAAAGAGCCAGAACCAAATATCAGTATACTGGAATGACTGAGGAATGATTGAACAAGCTGCCCCAGTGGTTCCCACATCTCCTTAAACACAATACAACTGGAATCTGGTCTTGAGTTTTACCCTCAGTAAATCTGCCCAGGCCCTCCTCTTCTCTTGGGCAGGGGCATGGTGATTTCACTTGCCATGTTTGGATCTCATCCAACCTGATCTGCAGAGGCTGAAGTCCAACCTTTCTCTTCCTGCCACCAGGAATAAAAATCAGGCTCCTTCATTCTTGTTCCTGAGTCAAGAAAACCAGAAGCAAAAAGGCCAGCATGGACATTGTTTCCAACTTTATGTGACAAGATCACAAATAATGTCTTGCATTCCAAGAGCAGAGACAGGCCTGGAATTTCTGTAAAAGTTTCCCAACTCACAACATATTTTAATGCCATATTTGAGCTCTGCAGCAGAATTGCTATCTCTAGACACCAGAGCATAGCAGTGAAAAAAATCTACTTGTAATATCCAAGTATGCTGCAAAATAAAAAGGGGAAACATTGTCAGGTGGCTCATATGAAGGAACGGTCAACTGTGCAGCTAACCCGAGGTAACAGCAATGCCTAAGGTGGAACTTCTTTTCACAGCTATTTGTAAGGCCTCCCCAGACAGCCATTTTGCTTTTTTTGCATTTCTTTTTCATGGGGATGGTTTTGATCCCTGTCTCCTGTACAATGTCACAAACCTCCATCCATAATTCATCAGGCACTCTATCTATCATATCTAGTCCCTTAAATCTATTTCTCACTTCCGCTGTATAATCATAAGGGGTTTGATTTAGGTCATACCTGAATGGTCTAGTGGTTTTCCCTACTTTCTTCAATTTAATTCTGAATTTGGCAATAAAGCATTCATGATCTGAGCCACAGTCAGCTCCTGGTCTTGTTTTTGCTGACTGTACAGAGCTTCTCCATCTTTGATTGCAAAGAATATAATCAATCACCATGAGAAACGCTGGGCTGGAAGAAGCACAAGCTGGAATCAAGATTGCCGGGAGAAATATCAATAACCTCAGATATGTACATGACACCACCCTTATGGCAGAAAGTGAAGAGGAACTAAAAAGCCTCTTGATGAAAGTAAAAGTGGACAGTGAAAAAGTTGGCTTAAAGCTCAGCATTCAGAAAACGAAGATCATGGCATCCGGTCCCGTCACTCCATGGGAAATAGATGGGGAAACAGTGGAAATAATGTCAGACTTAATTTTGGAGGGCTCCAAAATCACTGCAGGTGGTGATTGCAGCCATGAAATTAAAAGACTCTTACTCCTGGGAAGAAAAGTTATGACCAACCTAGGTAGCATATTCAAAAGCAGAGACATTACTTTGCCAACAAATGTCTGTCTATTCAAGGTTATGGTTTTTCCTGTGGTCATGTATGGATGTGAGAGTTGGACTGTGAAGAAAGTTGAGTGCCGAATAATTGATGCTTTTGAACTGTGGTGTTGGAGAAGACTCTGGACTGCAAAGAGATCCAACCAGTCCACCCAGGAGATCAGCCCTGGGTGTTCATTGGAAGGACTGATGCTAAAGGTGAAACTCCAGTACTTTGGCCACCTCATGTGAAGAGTTGACTCATTGGAAAAGACTCTGATGCTGGGAGGGATTAGGGGCAGGAGGAGAAGGGGACGACAGAGGATGAGATGGTTGGATGGCATCACTGACTCGATAGACATGAGTTTGAGTGAACTCTGGGAGTTGGTGATGGACAGGGAGGCCTGGTGTGCTGCGATTCATGGGGTCGCAGAGTCGGACACAAGTGATCGACTGAACTGAACTGAAGGTGAAACTAAGAGAAGGCTGTAATTTATTGAATGTTCAGGGTGTGCCTCACATTGTGTGAAAAGTTTCCATCTATTATCTCATTAAAATCCTTATAACAGCCTTAAGAGGTTGTTATTGGCATCACTCAGAATCCTAAAAGAAAACAGATCACCAAACTAAGATCATTTGAAGAGGGTTTATTTGAAAGGGGTCTATTTACAACGATGTGGCAAGGTACAAAGGGGCCTCAAAAGGAAGTGTGGTACCCTGGGGCCAGTATCAGCAGACCTGATAACCATCCTTAAGTCAAAGAAATGAACACAGGCAGCAGTTGCCAGACCTCAGAAGGAGAAAAGCCTGCTTTGAGTGGAGTCAGGGCCTGTGGGGAGGGCCACAGCCAACACAAGGCAACTGCTTTGAGTTGGAGCAAAGGGAATGGCTAGCTGGACTTCACACTGCTCTCCTGATTCCTGCTAGGGCTCCCTACTGGCCAGAAGCCAGAGGGGCAGAGAACCTGTTGGTAGAGCCCTGGGTTTCTCAAACCTCTGCACTATTGATATTTGGGGTTGGATAATTCTTTGTTGTGAGGAAATACTTCTGCACACCGCAGGGTGTTTAATAGCATCCCTGGCCTCTACCCAGCTAGATGTTAATAGCAATTTCCTCAGCTGTGACACTCCAGAATGTCTCTGTATCTCCAGGCATCCCTTGAGGGGACAAAACTGTCCCATTTGAGAACCGCGGGTCTAGTCCAGATAGGCCAGTCTCCTGTGTAGGTTGGTGCAGATTTATAGAGAGTGGATCGGAAGAAAATAGCCTAGAGAACTTTCGTTAGCCTTAATTCACGGCCAAGGAAGCTGTGGCTTGAGCAAATGAGCCTTCTGAAGCACACACAGACTGTGAGAGCAGAGGCCAGTCTGCAAACCTAGGTCTGTCTGATCTCAATGCCTCAACTTAAAATCACCCAGGGATTGAACCCCCATCTCCTGCACGGGCAGGCGGGTTCTTCACCACTGAGCTGCCTGGGAGGCCCATAGACGTCCGAGCCACACCAACAACTGTGAAATGGCAGCTGTGATAACTGGTACAAGGAGAGATGCAGAGGTTATAAAGGTGTAGTGTGGGGGTTTCACCTTGCTTAGGGAGGTGAGAGGAAGCAGCTCCAGGGTTCAAGGGTCACACTAGTCCCCCCAGTCTTGTTATTATCTGGATCTTGGCACACTCTTTCCTACTCTGCCTTTCCTCTGTGTTCTCTCTGCCTTCCACCCCCTTACTGCTGTCAAGATAAGATAAAGTCTTAGGAATCAAGAAACCCACACTTGCTAAAAAGTGGGATATTGCAAGCAAAATTTGTTATAGTGAGGAATATAAGTGTGAACTAACAATTTTAAAATAACATAGGTCTGCCGTTGCTAAAAATTGCTCATCAGTGGCAGTAACTGATACACCTTTGCCCAGCACCAAGAGATTAAGTGATCTCTCCAAGGTTAAACAGCTCCTGGGTGGGGGACTCCACATTCGAATCCAGGTCATTTGACTCCCGGGTCTGTGCTTTTGTCACAAAACATGCCCTTTCCCATATAAGCAAATATTTTTATATTCTTTGATCAAATATTTGTCTGCGTATGAGATAGAAATCTGTACTTGCTTCTATTAGTGCAATTAAGAAAGAATAAACTAGACAAGCATGGATAAGTCAAGTAATTCTAAAACTAACAAAGTTTATTATGTTCAAAGTGTAGGCAAGACAAATCAGTATTGATGGCCAGGCATAATGGCCAGATAGAAAGAGGGTTCAAGTCAGTATTCCAAAATGATTAATTAGCCCAATGTCCTTGAGAGTTGTTCCAAGTACACAGACTGCATTGCTCATCTCCTAGGAGATGAAACCTCTACAAAGCTGTAGAAATTACAATAAAATAGAAACAGAAATTTGTGCCTTTTTAATAATGCTAACAGACAAGATCAGTAAATTAAAGTACAGCGTAAGAGGCACAGAGGTGTGCTGGTGTGCTGTGTTGCTGTTTAGTCACTAAGTTCATGTCCAACTCTTTCGTGACTGCATGGACTGTAGCCCACCAGGCTCCTCTGTCCATGGGATTTCCAGGCAAGAATACTCGAGTGGGTTGCCATTTCCTTCTCCTGGAGATCTTCCCGACCCAGGGATTGAACTCATGTCTCTCACATTGGCCGGTGAGTTCTTCACTGCTGAGCCAGCAGGGAAGCCCGGCAACGAGGTGTAACACTAGCCAAACGTGACGTTCAGCATACACACTTTGTAAGGCTATCCCTAAATTGCCAAAAGTAAAGTCCATGGGAAAGGGTGAGTCCAGAAAGTTCTATCTAGAGGATATGTTGAATGGGCTTTACTTAATCTTATGACCAGGCTTGCATTGCTTTAGGTGATCTTTAACTTCAAGTGGCCTGAGAAGCTCTCCTTTTACTTTGGGTACAGCATAATGAATACAACCAGGAGAGCTGTCAAAATGTTACAGTGAGAACCCTAGAAGAAATGAAAAGTGCATAGAGATAACCTGAGAATGTTGCAGGTACAAGGACAAATATAATGACGCAATGAATGGAATGCTTGGTGTTGCTGTTTTAGAATCGGCTTTAGTAGGTTTGTAAGCATTCTATGTCTGTATATCTCATCTGCTCTTGAAGGTGTCTGAAGTTTCTGAGACTCACACATAGGGCAGGTAGCAGGGCCTGCTTGCATCTCACCCCTGTGCTCTCAGAACCCCACTTTCAGGCACTCCAGCCACATCTTTGTCGCTGGGCTGTCCACAGGCTTCCAGAACCCAGCCTCATGTGTGCACAGGGTAGACTGCAGGTGCCTCGGAATTAACCGTGCCTGTCAGTATCCTGAGACAGCCCCTACCCAGTGACTGACAGGCGTGGGAGCACAGATACCGCTGCTCCCTCACCCCTGGCCGCGGTTATTTCCAGGCATGGCTTTACATCAGTTCCCAGAGCTTCCGCATGTGGTGAGTTTCAGTCACAGCTGTAGTAGCTGGCTTGACAACATATCCGTTCTGGCTGACTCTCCTTACCCGGACTGAGTCTCTAGTTCCCTCCACCCCTGGGTCCCTACAGCTCCCAAACACACTGTGCACCCTTGATCCCTAATCAGGGAATGTGTCTTCAGGAAACCCAGCTAAGACTACGCTTGTCATTGTAGTTTTATTTCTTTGCTGGAGGTTAGTAAAAATGTGTAAGCAACATTTGCATTACCAAAAGAGTTGCTCTGAAAAACTCACCTACGATCTAACGGATGATTTTAGTAAATGGAACATCAAAGCCAAACACAGCATTTGTGGTTGTTTTTAACCAGGCACAAAAAGCCTTCAGACATTAAACAATATATCAACATATCTGATAGTAAAACTCGTAATCTACTTTGTAGAAACAGTGCAAATGTTAGGGTTTCATGGAATCATCTAGAGTGTGTTAGCTGCTTCAGTTTCTCTGCCCTCATACCTTCAGTTCATATTTCTGAAACGGTATATACCATGCTGTATTGTAATTGATCTGTTCACATATAATGTATCTCCAAAATTATAATCAGAGCTCCTTAAAGGCAAAGACTGAATCCCATTTGCCTTTGTCATCCTTGTACCCTGATCTGGCCTTGCCATGATGGTGGCTGCAATGTTTAGTTGTTGACAAAACAAATAACTGAAAGAATGAATAAGAGAATGAATAAAGGGACATCTTCCTTGTCTAAGTTTATATTACGTGTTCTTAAGGACCGAGACTCTTGTTTATCATCAGAATCCCTCCGGCACTGTATATAGGGCCTAGAAAGCAACAGGGGCTTGATTGCTGAAAACTGCAGAAGTGAGTGAACGAATAACAAGTGAAGTCGCTGGCCAGCCCCCAGTCATTTTTGAGCGATTACAGCCAAACCCAGTTTTCCCCTTTCATTGTGCTGATAGAATGTAGCTTAGTTTCATTATTCATGATATTTTGTTAATCAAAGAACAGTATACTTTTAGGCATTAGCTTACATCACATTAATTTGACTGGTTGTTTTGGTGTCTCAGCCTAATTTAAAATTGTGACTTTGTCATCCATCATGTTGAATATTTCTCCTAGCTTTGTATCACTCATAAATGTAGTCAGCCTATTCTCACATGATCAACATAGAATCTCTTTGCCAGTTCAGTCCATGGCACATTAGGGTTACAGTCATTCAACCATCTAGGCCAGGGGCTGGCAAACTAAAGCCAAGGGCCAGATCTGCCCAGCAGCTTGTTTTTGTAAATAAAGTTTTATTGGAACACAGCCACTCTTATTTGTTTACATAGTGTCTATGGCTGTCTATTTTTCTCACATTGCAATGGCAAAATTGAGTAGTTACAACAGAGACAATATGGTCAGCAAAGTTTGACATATATACTGTCTGCCTATTTACAGAAAAAGTTTATTGATCTTTGGTCTAGGTAATAAATCCACATGAACACACATTTCACTGTCTTATGCATAAAGTCTAAAGGGGAAATTTTTGCATACTCTGTTGAAATCAAAATAGATTGCACTTTGCCTACAGCTTTCCTTTATTGTCAGAGCAACATTATCAAGTAAGGCAACGCACTTACATAGTACAAATACCTCCTAGTGAGCCAGTATGATTTCTAGCAATCACCACATTAGGAAGTAAAACGCTCACTGAACATGTATTGGATCACTGTTTTTGGAATTCTGTCCCTGGGCTCATGAGTCTGGGGCTAACTATCTTTTGCTAGAAAAATGGAGTGTGAATTCCTTTCCCTCTCTTCTAAGCTTCTTCTCTTTATACATTCCCACAAATGAAACCTCTGTGATGTTAGATCAAGGTAACAACTAGTTTTATGTCAATGAACTATATTTTCCTCATCTGCAAGATGTTATTTTTCAGCATTAACATGAGGATCAAATGAGAAAATAAAAATCACTGGAACTGCCTACATCTATTAAGTATTTTTTGCCAGTCTCTTTATTGGGTGTATTTTACATGCATTGTCTCGTTTAATCTCCATAAAACACAGTAAACATTGTCCCCATTTACAAATGAGACAGAGGGTTAAGGAATTTCATTCATTCATTCAATACATATTTATGCAGCCCTCAGCTTAAAGCTCAACATTCGGAAAATGAAGATCATGGTATCTGGTCCCATCACTTTATGGGAAATAGATGGGGAAACAGTGGAAACAGTGTCAGAATTTATTTTGGGGGGCTCCAAAATCACTGCAGATGGTGAGTGCAGCCATGAAATTAGAAGACGCTTACTCCTTGGAAGAAAAGTTATGACCAACCTAGATAGTATATTCAAAAGCAGAGACATTACTTTGCCGACTAAGGTCCATCTAGTCAAGGCTATGGTTTTTCCAGTGGTCATGTATGGATGTGAGAGTTGGACTGTGAAGAAGGCTGAGAGCCAAAGAATTGATGCTTTTGAACTGTGGTGTTGAAGACGACTCTTGAGAGTTCCTTGGACTGCAAGGAGATCCAACCAGTCCATTCTGAAGGAGATCAACCCTGGGATTTCTTTGGAAGGAATGATGCTAAAGCTGAAACTCCAGTACTTTGGCCACCTCTTGCGAAGAGTTGACTTATTCAAAGACTCTGATGCTGGGACGGATTGGGGGCAGGAGGAGAAGGGGATGACCGAGGATGAGATGGCTGGATGGCATCACTGACTCGATGGACGTGAGTCTGAGTGAACTCCGAGAGATGGTAATGAACTGGGAGGCCTGGCGTGCTGCGATTCATGGGGTTGCAGAGTCGGACACGACTTAGCGACTGAACTGAACTGACAATGTGCCAGGTACTGTTCTAGAGAGTTGGGATTTATCTTTGGACAAAATCAGCAAACGCCTTAACCCTAGTGTATGTGGTGGGTTGAGATGC
Source organism: Madoqua kirkii (assembly GCA_006408675.1). Lineage (NCBI taxonomy): Eukaryota > Metazoa > Chordata > Mammalia > Artiodactyla > Bovidae > Madoqua > Madoqua kirkii. The sequence goes on from SJYC01020974.1 coordinate 24,781, forward strand.
ACAATAAACTGTATACTATGTCAATAATAACAAGCTTATTGAGTATGGTCAAAGATAATAAGTCCTGTGGGAAAGGAAAGGGTAAGATAGGAAAAGCGAGATTAAAAGTCTTGGGAGCTGGGAGTATGAGGGAGAGGATTTAGAGTAGTCAGGATAGCCTCACTGAGAAGGTGCTGATGTAAATCAAGACTTGAAGCAAAAAGAAGTGTTAGCTCTATCCGGAAGAAGACCTATCAAAGGTCACTTCATTAAAGACGCAAAGAGGATTCCAACTCAGCTACATCAGACTCCAGAAGCCACACCTGGAACAGTCAAGGTCCCTGAATGCTAGTTCCCTTCTTAGTGCTCCCCAGGCAACGTGCTGTGCACCCTGGGTCTCTTTTCTTTGGCTCTTGCTTGCACTAAATTTGGCCTTTTTCTTTCCCCGAAGCTTTGCGTTCCTCTAGGTCAATAGGATGTCACAGCTCTGTCTCTGTGGTCATACGCCCTGCCTTTGGTCACTGAGCCTCTCAAAGCACGAGGCCTTCAGAGAGCTAGTGCTGCCTTGCGCCTTCACCCCTTTTCCTTCTCACTGGAGCAATTTGGGATTTCATCTTTACAATCTTTTTTAGAATCTTCCATCCATCTTAAGTCATGTAACTGCTAAGCCTACAAAACCTCATGCCCGTGTTTTTTTCTGTATATATGGACAGCTATACTTTTTATCTTCCTTGTAGCTATTGCTATTATTTGCTCAAGTAGCCAGAGTCACTTTCTGTCACTTACAACCAAAGAACTCTGATATATCAAGTTAAAAAAAAAAATCTACTACTAAGAATCCAGAGTTTGTACCTGTCAGCAGCTCTGGTTTTTCTCTTTCTGGATGGCCAAGAACTTCAGGAAAACAGTTACTTTCCTGTGGCCTTCCGCCGCCTCCTCATCACTCACTCCTCTTTCTTCCTTAACCCAGGCTAAGCCCTCAGTCACAGGTCACCTCTTTGCTTCATCAACACTGGAAGAATGAAACCGTCCCCAGTGTAGCAACTCGCCAGGCCCTCTATTTTTAGCCGGATTCCCAGCAGATGTCTGGATAGTACAAGTCTCCCTTAATTACTATAAGTTGTCTGGGTGCCATTTTTGAGCTCTGCAAAATAGGAATTGAAAATAGAACCCACCTCGTAGAGTTGTTGTGAAAATCAAATGCAGAAAGTACACACAGAAATAGCACAGAGCCTTGCCTGGGCCAGAGGCTTAGCTCATCAGGGAAAGAGTACTGGGACAGAGCAGGCCTGCTTGTCAGCCTTGCGCCAGGACTTACCGGCATTGTGGTTCTCGGCGACCGCTCACACTCCTTGGGCAGCAGTACCTTGTGCTATAAAGCTGGAGTGATACTGTCAATTTCCGGATCAAATGAGAAAATAAAAGTTATAAAAATGTGTAAAGTTATATGTGCAAAAATGTTGAAATAATATCTATGTAAGTATTAAATGAGATTAAGTGTATACAATATAAATAGTAATATGTATGAAAATGCTGGAATAATAATATCAGTTTAAATACTGAGTAAGATAAGCTGTATGAAGTAAAAATTCTGTTTAACTAGGTCAATTTGAGTATTAAATGATACATGTGTAAAATTAACGTTAATCAGATCAATAACATTTTAAATGAGATTGGTAAGTAAGAAGGGCTGAGTATAATATTAGGTACTTGGTAGACACTTGAAAAATATGTACCAAAGTTACCATTTTTTAAAACATCATTAGCATCCTCCTCAGTTTAGGCTGCACTACTCTCAGGGTCATCCTTTCCTATCAAATCTTCTCACTGGTACTGAGTTGGTGTTTAATAGCAACAATTCTGATCATACATCATTGTCCCTTAGGTATGTATTCACCATTTTGCAGATTGCGTTTCTTCCACGATCTCATGAACTCTCAATTGAAAGTGGCTCTGAACACAAATTGGCAGTCAGATTGGGATTTTACAGGTGTTATCTCCATATCTCCTACTGGTTATTTTCATACCAGTAGGCTGAATATGATCTCTTTAGGAATTCCAAAGTTCTCAAAGGGAATAATTTGCTCCAAAGAGCTAGGTCACATAGAAAGAGAAGGGGAGTGGAAGCCCTACAAATCCAGAAGCTTTTTAGGAAGACAAAAACTTCCTATATGGGAAGGTAAGACTGGCCATAGAGACTGGAGAAGATTATGTGATCTAGGATTAAGTGAAAGAAAAACTATATATAAATGACGCCATGAGTATCCTGGAGGCTGAAGGGAGCTGCCCAGAGGGGAGTCGTTTGCTGAGACAGCAGTTACTCGTCTCACTGGGTCATGACTGGCTGAGGGTCTCCTCTCATCCCTCCAGGTCTCCTCTGCCCCCCTCCTGCCTGGTGCCCTCAGTGCCTCCTGCCCGGTGCCCTCAGTGGCTCATGTGCATGGACTCTGTCAGCAGGGCTCCTTGGTCCTCTGGACCCTGGCTGTCCATGGAAAGCCCTAAGAGGGAACAAACGGCTCAGGGGCCTCCGTCTGCTTGTGTCCCTTGACCAGCAGTCACATGTCTTGTCGGGGTTACCTTCTCTCCACGACTCTCTCCTTCTGGGCCAGGAATGTTTGAAAAGAACTTAGACCCCAAGCTCTGTGAGGCCAGAAATGACTTGTCTTCTTTGTGTATGTTCCATTACCCTAACACCATGGCTAGCCCCAAAGAGACATTCAGTTAGTACACTTTGATTGCATGCATGCACTGGAGATGCCTTACTAGACTGCATTCTGAGAAAAACCACCATTGAGACCTGCCTTGTGAACTAGCTGTTAAAAGAAGCCACACACTCTCTGAGCAGTGGTTCTTAGAAATAAAGGCTCTTAATATTCCCATCTGCAATTTGTGAAACTGCATCGTGTTGGTGTTTTCCACTGGATGGTGGTTGGGGTCCCAGATGTTTGAGTCTTTTATTTTACGGCATTTGCCTCTCTGTGAGATTCCAATTAGTTGAATTGGGAAAAGTTGTAAGCCCCATAACAGAGGAACTATCTTTCTAACAAAACCCACATGCTGTAAAGTCTAAGATTCCTCTGTCCTCTGTTTTCTTAGACTCATAAGGATGAATAGCACAGTGTGACTGATTTCCTGTTATGTTTGGCTGAGTAGCTAGAATTTTGCTGTCTTACCTAGGTAGACCAGAGCATCATCTGGGGAAACCCTCTTAGGTGGTGCAGCTTTCTAGAGCATCAGGGAATAGAATGGGAATCCCAGGATGCCTGCTGCTACATTCAAGGTTATTTTTTCCTGGAACAACACTCAATTCAACAGTCCTTATATATCTCCTCCCCTTGACTCCCATGCCTCTTAAACACCAGAGATGCTGTATCAGGTGGCTCATCCTTTCCTCCTATAGCCTGTTTCAGTTTATCCCACAGAACAGTCTTTGCAACTGCACTGTGCCCACACATCAGAGATGCGCTCTGATGGTGGCGGTCTCTGATGCCCACCAGCCAGTGATTCAACATCGGACTCTCATTTTTCCCCGGGACCACTCTTGTTTGTCAGATGCCTTAGGTTTGGTTTCCCTGGAGATCAGTTCAGATCAAGGATTCAGGTATGTGTATGTATTTTACTGAGGGACTGCTAAACCATGAGGGAGTAAGGGTAGCAGAAGAGGGAAGGGAAGAAAGATGAGTGGGCAAGTGGCCTTGCGTCTTGGCACAACCCCTGGAGGCCTCTGGGGTATAAAGTGTCCCAGGGAGTTGTCCTCTGAATCCAGGTAACAAGATGGGGCTTTTGTCCATCTGTGTCAGCCAGTCATTGACCGTGGGATCCCAGTGGAGAATGGTGTGCGCTTTCTGGCCCTCCGAGGGCTGTTTATCTGGACAGGGGGAGCAGCTGCGAGCAGCTAGCAGCCAAAGCTCACAGCAGCTGGGGGATGGAGGCACTTGATGTGGACGCTTCACTTTCGAGGAGCTGGAGTGTGACTCCCAGTTCCTTGGGTGTGGGCTGCACATGGTGATCTCCTTCCAGAGACTGCAGCGTGTGGTGGTGGGGGCGGGGGGCGAGGGGGAGGCACTGGGTAAGTTTACAGCGGAGAAGCCTGACAAGCCTGACTCAGCCAGGGGAGCAAGGTGAACGACAACAGTGATAAATCATCGTGTACCCTGGGCGTGAGGAGATGGGAATGACACTTCCTCTGTGATCTTCCTTTCCAAACCCATAACCCCCATGCAATCATGAGAAAAGTGTTAGACAAATCCCAACTGAGGGACGATCTGCAAAACACCTTACTCCTCAAAACTGTCAAGGTCACTGAAAACAAGGAGTGTCTGAAAAACTGCCACAGCTCAGAGGAGTCTTAAGTAGACATGATGACTAGGTGTACTATCAGATCTTGGATGAGATCTTGGAGTTAGAAAGGGAAATTAGCTAAAAAACTAAACAAATATGAATATAGTATGGACTTTACTTCATAAGTATGTATCAATATTGATTCAGTGATTTTGACAAATGTATTATACTAGTGGAAGATGTTAATAATAGGTGTTCACCGAAAACAGACTGCTAAATATTTCCCCAAGCAAAGGTGTGTGTGTGTGGTTGTTGTTGTTGTTTTTTTTTTTTGGTGGGGGGAGGGATCAGCAGAGAATTGCTCTTCAGAGTCTGCAACCATAGAGAGCCACGTGCAAACTCTCATATCACAAGGGAAGGAGAACATTTCTAGAGGGGAAAAGGAAGCTAGGAGGGCTAAAGTAAAAGTTGCTCAGTCAGGTCTGACTCTTTGTGACCCCATGGAATGTAGCCCACCAGGCTCCTCTGTCCAGGGAACTGTCCAGGCCAGAATATTGGAGTGGGTAGCTGTTCCCTTCTCCAGGGGATCTTCTCAACCCAGGGATTGAATCGAGGTCTCCTGCATTGCAGGAAGCTTCTCTGCCAGCTGAGCTACCAAGGAAATAAGCGAAGAATCCATGGCTCTTCACTGGCTGAGTCCTTGCCAGGTAAGAAGAGGAGTCTTTCTTCTTCCTGTTGAACTCTGCTATAGTCACAGGGCATGAGAGCTTTTCCTTCTGGTTTCTCAACTCTATTTAATTAAGGTTTCTGTTTATTTTTTATGTAGTCTAAATTGGATATGGGATATATGGGAATCCCACATATGGGAAGTACAGTATATTGTACTATCTGAAAATTTTCTGTAAATCAAAATCTACTCTAAAGTAAAAAGGTTATTATAAGAAAAAAGGGGGAAAAAAGTGCTCCCAGGGAAATTGGTATGAGAGGGTACAGCAGGGAAAGAGCTACTTGAGGGATAGCTTTCTGGCTCAGCCTGATCTGAGGTGTGCAGGAGTTCTAGAGGAGAATCACACAGCAGAGTTTGTCCTGCGTGGAGTGGAGGTTGCTGGACTCTGACACTCCTGCAGATGCCCAGCTTCGTAAAGTCTCAGCACCCTGGCTTTCTCAGTTCATTTGAGTCCAGTGGCTCCAGAAGTCCATGATGGTCTTCTGAAGGGCATGCAATGAAAGAGAAAAAACATGTCAAAGTGAGGAGATCGAGACACTGAATCGGTTAAGGGAATCCAAGGAAATTTCGGGAGCACCTTTTCACTGTCCTCTATTCTCAGAGACGGAGAGAATAGCTAACCATCTATGGTTACAGTGCTATCAGGTAGCATAACCAGGATTCAGGCCTGGGCTGTCTGGCCCCCTGATTTCCCTCCAACTCTACACCGTAGTAGACTATTCTGGAGGCTTTGGAACTCTTGTCAAGCCGTGAAATTGGTAATATATTTCACCTTTTCTTTCTTGTATTCTCCAGGGGCAGGGAGATAGCAGCTGACATCCGCATGATGTCCTGGACACCCTGTTCAGGAGAACTGAGATGTTCCTGCATAGCAATCTATGAGTGCAAGGAAAGACATTCTGCAAACACTTACTAAAAAATGCACCTTTTTAGCAAAAGATGAAGTGGGTCTTAGCTAATGGTGTCCAACTGGCCACTGACTCTTGAAGCGGAGAAAAAGCAGAGAACTGGTGGGATTTAGCAGTCATCACAGTTAGGAATTACTGTTAGCAAAGGGGATTAATGTTGGATAAGCTGTGGCCATAAATGTCTATTTTCCACATTACCCTCAATATCAAAGGTCCATATCTGTCCCATTAAACAACTGCCAAATGACAGCTCCAGGGACATGGAGCTGCCAGAGGAATCATTGCTAATGCAGGTTTTATAATCTCCATTTATTTAACATAATTGGCTTAAAACTGTTTCTGAAGGAAAGAAGCAAGATGATATTTGGTATGGGAAAACTTTTCTTTAGCAGCAAACTGTAGGATAACAGAATGGAGATTACTATTCCTAATAATTTGCTGTTTTGAAGCTGGCTCACAATTAGTATAAAAATACTTCCTCATTCCACCTGAGTTAGGCACAGAAATCATTGCTGGAGTTAATGGAATTTATTATCTCTGATTCCTCACCTCTGTGAATCCTGCTTCTGCTACTTCTGCTGCAAGAAAGAATGCTGAGTGCCCTCCACAACTATTTATTAGTCAGCTTAGGCAACTCAATGCTGCTGTAATGTTAACCTTGAAATACCTGAGACTTAACACAATGATAGTGGTAAAGAACCCTCCTGCTAGTGCAGGAGATGTAAGAAAGTTGGATTCAAATCCTGGGACAGGAATATCCCCTTGAATAGGAAATGGCAACCCACTGCAGTATTGCCTGGAGAATCCCATGGACAGAGGAATCTGATGGACACTCTCCCACACCAACCCCTGGCAACTGCTGAACTTTTTACTGTCTCCTTCAGTTCAGTTCAGTCGCTCAGTCATGTCCGACTCTTTGCAACCCCATGAATCGCAGCACGCCAAGCCTCCCTGTCCATTACCAACTCCTGGAGTCCACTCAGACTCGAGTTCATCGAGTCAGTGATGCCATCCAACCATCTCATCCTCTGTCGTCCCCTTCTCCTCCTGCTCCCAATCCCTCCCAGCATCAAAGTCTTTTCCAATGAGTTAACTCTTCTCATGAGGTGCCAGAGTATTGGAGTTTGACCTTTAGCATCAGTTCTTCCAAAGAAATCCCAGGGTTGATCTCCTTCAGAATGGACTGGTTGGATCTCCTTGCAGTCCAAGGGATTCTCAAGAGTCTTCTCCAACACCACAGTTCAAAGGCATCAATTCTTCGGTGCTCAGCCTTCTTCACAGTCCAGCTCTCACAACCATACATGACTACTGGAAAAACCATAGTCTTGACTAGACGGACGTTTGTTGGCAAAGTAATGTCTCTGCTTTTGAATATACTATCTAGGTTGGTCATAACTTTTCTTCCAAGGAGTAAGCGTCTTTTAATTTCATGGCTGCAGTCACCATGTGCAGTGATTTTGGAGCCCCCAAAAATAAAGTCTGACACTGTTTTCACAGTTTATTTCCCATGAAGTGATGGGACCAGATGCCATGATCTTTGTTTTCTGAATGTTGAGCTTTAAGCCAACCTTTTCACTCTCCACTTTCACTTTCATCAAGAGGCTTTTTAGTTCCTCTTCACTTTCTGCCATAAGGGTGGTGTCATGTGCATATCTGAGGTTATTGATATTTCTCCCAGCAATCTTGATTCCAGCTTGTGTTTCTTTCAGTCCGGCATTTCTCATACTGTCTCCTTAGTTTTGCTTTTTCCAGAACATCATGTAGTTGTAATCATACAATGTATAGCCTTTTCAAGTTGACTTCTTCCACCTAGTAATATGTATTTACATTTTCTCCATATATTTTCATGATTCTATTGTGTTTTAAAAACTATAAGGAAGTATGAGATAGAGGCTGGTAAAATAAGGCTGACTCATAATTCTTGTGGCTACTTAAATTTTTATGAATTAAAAAATCATTTTTTTTCAGTTACACTAGCCACTTTTCTGGAGAAGGCATTGGTGACCCACTCCAGCACTCTTGCCTGGAAAATCCCATGGACAGAGGAGCTTGGTGGGCTGCAGTCCATGGGATCGCTAAGAGTCGGACACGACTGAGTGACTTTACTTTCACTTTTCACTTTCATGCATTGGAGAAGGAAATGGCAACCCACTCCAGTGTTCTTGCCTGGAGAATCCCAGGGACTGGGGAGCCTGGTGGGCTGCTGTCTATGGGGTTGCACAGAGTCGGACATGACTGAAGCGACACAGCAGCAGCAGCAGCAGCCACTTTTCTAGTGTTATTGGGCTAATGACTATAATATGGACAGTACAGAATGGAACCTTTCCATTAATATAGACTTTCCCAGAGTATTCTAAAATGTCCCAGAATATTCCAGTATATTCTAGAACAAGTGACTGGTTACTGTGAATCTAACAAGTTTCCAAGGGTTCACCCAGGGTCTCTGATTTATGCTTTCTTTGCTGAAAATCAGTCTAATGTGCTGCAGGAATTTTGAGGCTGTGTCAGGCAGAGATCTACCCTTCCATGTAAGATTTACATGAAACAACGGACTTCCTGGCTACAAAAATTTGAAAACCACCACAGTCATATAAAGAGGCTTAGGAAGAGAGATGCCTGACTTATTCAGATCCTTGTCTTTCCATTTATGTGCTGTGAAATCACAGAGAAGTTAACTGATCCTCAGAGCCATAGATTTACCCTCTCCAAAGACTATGATGAAAGTATCCGCCTCCTAATGTTGTTACAAAGGTGACAGCAGTCAGTATGCAAATAGGCTGTCACAGGACCTAATGCTTTTAAGTAGGGCTCGAGAGATGATAGATATCTTCATAGTTATCACTTCAGTTCTACAGCCTTTGTAAATAATTTAAAAGAAAGGTAACTGTGGGTGACATGAAACGAGACGAAACAGAACTTGACACAATCAGGATTTAGAAGGATGTTTAAAAGGTTGAAATTGTGGGCTTAGTTTATAAGAGGAAATCTAGTAAGATAAACATAACATTTCACCTTGAAATCTAGGAATACAAGTATGTACATAAGAATAGCAATAAAATTGGAGATGACATGGTCTAATGGCAGCATGTCAGAGGATCGTAACTTTTCCTTTGTCCAACCCTAATAGGGCTGTATTCAGAAATGTGTGTGTCTTACACATACATGCCTTGGCAAGCCATGCATGGGTGCTCTTTAGGTCTTGCTGTTTAGGAGAGGCCAAGATAAACTGGAGCAGTTTGCTTCTTTCAATAAACATTCATTGAGCATATCCTATAGTCCAGGTACTCAGGCTACAACAGCAAACACACAGAGATTGTCCATTGATTTCTTAGAGCTCACAGGCCAGGGCAGGGGAGGGATACTAAGTCACCAGCCAAAACGAACGTAAAGTTAACACAGTGATACCTGCCAGGAGGGAGAGGGCATGATGTTCAAGGACTCTCTTCTATTCGGGGAGATCAGTTAAAGTTTCCCTGGGAATTGCAGATAAGGCTAACACCTGGGAAAGATAAGCTAAGAACTGGGAGAAAGAGAGGAGTGGTCCAGGAGCAAGGCTCACGGCCAGAAGACAGTGAGAGGGATTGAGGAGCACTGAGCTCTTCTTGAGCAGGACAGAGAGCACAGCGGGGAAACTGTGGCCAGACCCTGGAGGATCATGGAGGCTGTGATGGGATTTAGATTTTTATTCCAGAAGCAACTGGAAATCCTTGGAGGGTTTTAGATAAGGAAATAGCCTGGTCATATTGGCTCTTTGAAAAGATTACTCTGGCTACAGTGTAAAGAATAGATTAGAAGTGGAGGAAGAGTGAATTTCAACATTTGGCTTTCAACAGTTATTCTCTTGCTATCAGTAAGGAAAAGAACCCGCTTCATTCTACCTCAAAAGCTTGAAACATGATCATTAAAGAGAAAAGTTCTGAAATAAAATCTTATTTTATTGTTTTATTTTGCATTTTTAATTGGAGACATTGAATAATTTCTGTTTATTTGGACACTTGCTTTTCTTTTATCATTTTTTGCAATTTTAAATTAAAAAATTTTGTTTTAGAGTTTTTATTACAGATTTTCAAGCATCCTAAAAATAT
>SJYC01020975.1:0-22827 GCA_006408675.1 Madoqua kirkii
ATTTAACCTAATTTTCATTTCACATTAAGTCAATTTTATTTTTTTCCAAATAAGATACAATTTTGCTTTTAATTATGATTAGTTATGTTTTATTGATTTATTTTTAAATTTACCTTTAAATTTTACCTATAAATATGATACATTGTGTTATAGATTTCCTATGTTTGGTTGTAATAAATTTTTCTCTGATTTATTCATGCATTCATATAATAAAACTCATTAAATGCTTCCTACATGCCCAGCACTCCTTTTGGGGGTAAGGGCTCAGCAGTGGACAGATAAGGACCTTGTTCCCATGGGGGTCCCTATCTGGGAGATAACAAACATATCTAAAGCTAAACATGGAGAAAAGTACAGCATAGTGAGTAACTAGTGGGCAAAGGGGAGGGTCTATTTCGATCACCAGAGAGGGCATCTCTATTTAAGTTACCAAGTGATGAGATGGTGAGAACCCTGTAGACACAGTCCCAGCCTCCTTGTCCATCTGGACGTTTCTCAACTGTCAAAGGCACACATCTGATTCAGTTTCCGCATCGTCCTTTCTGCCCTGCTCTGTCTCCAGTGAGGGCCTAAGCTCTGCCCTCTAGTGTCTAGTGCCTCAGAAGGGAGCTGTCCTTTTCTGCTCTTCTCTGTCTCCAGTGAGGGCCTGGACTCTGCCCTCTGGTGTCTAGTAGCCTCAGAAGGGAGCTGTCCTTTCTGCCCTTTTCTATCTCCAGTGAGGACCTAGTTTCTGCCCTCTAGTATCTACCAGCCTCAGAAGGGAGCTGTCTGTGTGCTCCCTTCTCCATCCTCTCCACTTGATGTCCCTGTGGCTTCTGGCCTGGCGCCTCAGAAATCCATGATCTGCCCATTTCTTTTTTATCTTTAAGTCTTTATCACATTTGTTACAATATTGCTTCTGCTTCATGTTTTGGTTTGTTGGCCAGGATGCACGTCAGATCTTAGTTCCGCAGTCAGGGATGGAACTCACACACCCGGTTTTGGAAGGCAAAGTTTCAGCCACTGGACCACCAGGGAAGTCCCTGCCCATTTCTTAAGAAACATAATTTCTAGCAACATGTTCTTTTCTAGCAACATGTTCTTCTCCACCCGCCATGCCCATTATCCCTGTTTGTTTACTTTTTCATCTGTTCATTTAGTCATTCTTTTATTCATTTGTTCTACACATTATTTTGTCAGTGTCCTCTTTTTCACTAGGTATGATGTTGCAATATTGTTAGCACTTCCTTTGAAGGTTAGGGGTGTCTTGTCAACAGACTGGGCTCACACCCTTAGCTAACCCACTTGGATGCTGACTTTTCTCTCTCTGGTCAGATCTCAGTGCTATGTACTCTCACACGATCACATTTCATGCTCAGCTGTTACCCTTTAATGCAAGGCTACTGGAGCGAGAGAAGGACCTTTCTTACACCACGGTCTCTCAGATGATGTGTGCACAGTTCTTCATTGTATAAGGTGGGTTTGGGAGACTACATTTCTAGTAACAGGGTATTTTCTTAGGTTGCCAAGCATCTTAGAATCAAAACTGATTCTCATCACAGCACATGTCAATGTTATTGTCTTACAATGATTACAGATAAAAAGGAGTCATTGATGGGGAGAGAAGGAATCTCCTGCGTCTTAGTTCTGGTTATCTGAGAAGTATATTCCTGGGCATTACCTTCTATTTCTTTCTTGGGCATTGTAAAAATAAAGAGCGTAAAATGAAATTTAATGGAGTAAGAGTCTGATATGTTACCTGCATTCTTTGGGGGCAATTATGTTGCTATGAGGGGCTTCTTCATTGGCTCAGTGGGTAAAGAATCTGCCTGCAATGCAGGAGATGCAGGTTTGATCCCTGGGTCAGGAAGATTCCCTAGAGTAGAAAATAACAACCCACTCCAGTATTCTTGCCTGAAAAATCCCATGGGCAGAGGAACCTGGGGGGTTCTCAAAGAGTTGGGCATGACTGAATGACTAAGCATGCATGCACGTATGCTGTTATGAATTAAAAGGGTCGGATTTACGGTGTATTCCACAAATGTGCTCTTCCTTCAATCCCCATCGTGAATGCAGTTAAAGAAAATTTCTCTTGAGTTTTTGTCATGTTTTTTTTTTTCTGCAAGGGCCAGCTGCTGTCTGTTATAAGTATCTTCAAGTGTATTTTAAAACAATTTGGAGAGAGGCAGGCATAGAAGGAATGGCTGTTTTGTTTCTATGTTCACCGGAAATGTCCCTAAGAAAGGTTTTCTAACAGAATTCTGAAGATGGAATATGCTGTCATTATGAGAATGTATTTCCAGCCTACAGAGGTGTTCAGACTCAAGCTGGGTCATCATTTGACTGTGATCCTGAATTGGTGATTCCGTATGTCTTGAGTCATGAAAATAAATGGGTTTTACCTTGTAGATCCAGTCTGATGGATAGTTACTGGCCATCTGGGCTCAATTGGAAGAGTGTCATGATCCATTAACAGGGTCTATCCTGGGCATGGGGAGTGGGGAGGGAAGAGATACACATGCTATGTATTTGTCATCCTTAGACAAGGAATTGAATTAGAAAACCTATAATGCACTTCAATGGCACCCCACTCCAGTACTATTGCCTGGAGAATCCCATGGGCGGAGGAGCCTGGTGGGCTGCAGTCCATGGGATCGCTAAGAGTCGGACACGACTGAGTGACTTCTTTTACTTTTCACTTTCATGCATTAGAGAAGGAAATGGCAACCCACTCCAGTGTTCTTGCCTGGAGAATTCCAGGGGTGGGGGAGCCTGATGGGCTGCCGTCTCTGGGGTCGCACAGATTCAGACACGAATGAAGCGACTTAGCAGCAGCAGCAGCAGCAGCAGCAATGCACTTCAAATACAGAGAATTTCAAGAAGAACAGCTTCGGTGTCCCTATTAGATTAGTTTATGGGAACTTTATGAGCACTATTAACCAATGCAGTACTTCTAGAAGGATCCAAATATAAAGTGTCATGGAGTTCCAAAGTGGACTGTATGAGAGATGATAAGATTCTGAGCGGCACTGGTGTTACGAGGTATAGCGTGATGGCTATGAGTGTGGACTTCGGCACCTGAAGTTGGCTCAGATCCCTGTTCTGTCCCTCTCTAGTTGATTCTCTTGACCTCTCTGAGCCTCAGTTTTGTCATCTGTTCAGTAAATCCCATGGATGGAAGAGCCTGCAAGGCTGCAGTCCATGGGGTCGCTGAGGGCTGGACACGACTGAGCGACTTCACTTTCACTTTTCACTTGCATGCATTGGAGAAGGAAAAGGCAACCCACTCCAGTATTCTTGACTGGAGAATCCCAGGGACGGGGGAGCCCGGTGGGCTGCCGTCTATGGGGTCGTACAGAGTCGGACACGACTGAAGTGACTTACCAGCAGCAGCAGCAGCAGCAGTGGAGATGACAACAGGACTTATCCACATAGAGGTGAAGATAATTTAACAAGATAATGCATGTAAAGCATTTAGCACCATGAAGCTAGACTATAGTAATCACTCTGTTTAACATGGGTGTGAGTGTGTGCACGTATGTGTGTGTGTTTATGCTTCAGATCTTAAAAAACTTGAAGTTCCGTGAAGGAGTCAGTTTTGTTCTACTCTTTAGGATCTTGTTAATCCATGAGTTTGGGAACGGGAGACTCTAAAGGTGATTAACTATAACCCTGTGACCTTCCCCTGCTCAAATGCCACACTCAAAATTCTTCTAAACCTCCTGTTTCTTCATGTGTGCTCTGCACTTCTGAATGTATTAATAGTGCCCTCTGCTGCCCACAATGCGACAACTTAATGGGAGCTCCTGGGGCAGACGGGGTGGGAGATGGGTCTGGGCATCTGGCTCTTCCATCTTTCCTTCTCATCCTCAGACATATTTTCCTCCCAGTTCACACCTCCATTTTCTCGGCTGCAATTTCAGCTAAGCTCTGAGTCATCAATTTCAACCTTTAATTCAAGTTTGTGCCTGGACCTGAACCAAGCCATAGATGGATACCCACAAAGGTTGTGCAGATGAGAATATATGCTTCTCTTGCTTTTGACCCCCAGGTGGGCCGAGACTGGTTCCAGGGTAGCAGAAGCCAAGTCTATTTTCTTGTGTTATAATGAGAGACTTAAGTCATGCCCAGAGCTGGCTGAGTGATCCTTTGAATCGGAGCCGTACGCAATGCGGCTCACCATGTTTATCGACTGATTTCACTCCTAGTTCCCTTTTCACAGCCAGATGATGTCATAGTTCCACAGGAAGGTGCTCCAGATCTGCTCACTTTGTCTTTCACGGTGGTGTGGAGACATTACGATGAAAGCGAGAGTAAGGACTTCAACAAACTTAGGCTCCGTTTGAATACTACCTCACTTAGACCTGTTAGTGTAATTATAATAACTCCTCTCATGGGGATGACATGTGACAATGTTGATGATACAATGATCAGTACCCAGAAAATCCCGTCCATTATGCCTCGTAGATACAGGTTAGACACGGGGAGATGGTGGAGAAGTGAGTGTGAGGCAATGAATGGCTTTCTGCAGGGGCGGGTGTGCCTTGAGCCGTGAGACAAGAGGCTGAGGTGGGTTTGCCCTGCATCAGTCACACTCTCTCTGCCCTCCCCTCAGGGCCAGTGTCAGTCAGGCGGGTGCCCAGGATGGTGCAGCCTGGGTCTCCTGGGTGGAAAATGTCATTCACTTCTCCCGCATCAGAAGTCCGTCCCCAACTCATGAGTCCCAACACTGGAGCTAACCGTCTAAGTTAAAGAGAAGTGCAAAGTCTACAAACACTGCATATAACTTTCACACCCCAAAAGTTCCATTAGCCTCCACATGGCTCCGCAGTGTATCGCAGCACAGCAGTTGTGAACACAAGCTTTGGCTGACCCCAGCCGTGCCACTCACCAGCTCTGTAACTTCGGACAGGCTGCCTGTTGATTTCCTTATGCCCGTGCAGGAATACCTAAACTCACCCCTCACAGAGCTGTTGCGAGAATCAAAGTCAGCAGTACATGTAGGCACTTTTGCACAATGCCTGACATAATTAATGTTAGTTGCTAGTTCAGTGATAGTGCCGTGCTGCAAAGAAGCTGGCCCACCCTTTTCAAAAAAGGAACCAAGTGACGGGTCCAAGGAAGCGGTGGTGCTGAGTTCCTCCCCTCTCTTGCTGCCCAACAAACAGGTGGCTCACCTGGGTATTTCACCTGGACATTTCTCATTAGTCTGCAAGAGTGTACAGATCTAAAACCATTAGGTAAGCATCCGATCTGTAGTCCCCAGACATGGTAATTTTATAGATCTGTATCCTCCCTGCTTTGGAGGATGATTTTAAAGACTAAATACAATGCTGTGTGTGAGCACCACACATATATGCAACTCCAGGAAACTTAAATCGGCTCATCAACATCTTATGCCAAATAAGGACATTCAAAAACAAATGTACACCACTGTCCACTCTCACCATTTCATAGCGGAGATTAAAATTATACATATGTTGTGGATTTTTCTTTTCTCTTAAATTGCATGATTAGTTTCAGTGTTTGGGTTGCATGCTCCTGGGACTCCAGGATGCTCAGTTATGATTTGTTAGAAGTCAGCTAGCATTTTCAACCCAAGGGACACAGGCTGTTGTATCTGAGGCCCCACCTCTACCCTACACTCATCTCCAGGGTTGTAGAGACTGTGGCTGGAACACCGAACAAGATCGCCTTTTATATTAAATAAATTTAGCTCTGTGGCAAAACTTAAGATGTTGTTCGTTTTTATAGAGCGTGTGGAAATTTGATCTCCACCCAGTTCTTGGGAAATGTTGGCACAGAGGGCAGGACGTTCCTCTTTGCAAACGGCTCAGGGCTCCACAGTGAGCTCCTCTGAGAGGGTGGCATGGGAGGATGAAGAGAGACCATCAGCGCTGCTCCCCTAAAGGTCACCGCAGGCAGGCAGGCACGCTTTACAGAATGGCTGGAGGATCAGAGAGCGTGAGGGGTGGGACAGAGGTGCCTGGATCGAAGCCAAGCAATTCAAAGTGATTTGCAGAGATTACTGAGGCTTATGTGTCCTTCACTGTGGTGAATAAGCAAGTGGCATACTGTCCCCAGAGACCAGCACCAATTAGTCATCTCGGTCCCTAAGGACATCCCAGGCTTGCCAAGGTCTGGTCCGAAGTAGAAAGGACATAATCAACTTCTGGAAGGAGGTTATCTCTGGAGGGAAGGGAGGTAAGAAGCACGGCTGTGTTTAAGTCTTAATAGAATGAGAGAAAGAGAGGGGTACCCCCCCCCATCCACACAAGAAGGTATGAATTTGACATTAAGGTGACAGCAGAGAGATGGGGGAACCTGCTAGCCTAAAGGGCTGGGTTTCCAGTCGTCCTTAGAGCGCAAAGTCATTCCATGTGGAGACCTCGAGCCACAAAATGATGGCAGGCAGTGGAGACAGACAGACACGGTTTGGATCCTGGCTGTACCGCTTCTGAGCCTGGAGGCTGGGACGGATGACTCAGCCTCTTTATCTCTCTCCGTCTTCCTGGTCTGTCTCTGCCCTGGTCAGTAGTATGACCACCGGCCACACATAGGTACTGAGTCCTTGAAAGGTGACTGCTGTGACCTAAGGTGTGCCACAAGTATAGAGTCCCTCCTGAATGACACTATTTTTTAAAAATAATGACTGTAAACTATTTGACTAATTATTTTTATACTGGTTACCCATTGACATGTTGAAATGAGAATATTTTGGATATTGTGTTAGATAAAATTTATTGTTAATGTTACTTGTTACCTTTTGCTTTCTTTTAGAAAAATATGGCCACTTGGAAATTTAGTTATGTCTGTGGCTTCCATGTACAATTTGAGGCATCCGTTGCTTTATTGCACAGTTTTAATCCACAGAATTAGGAGCAGAAGGAGAGAATGGGGAGAGAGGGCAGCTCCACAGAGGGTCCCACTGTGTGCCCGACACTGTACCCTGACCTTAAAGCTCTCAGCCACCCTTCGCAGTAGCTACTATATTTCTTTCACCATTTTACAGATGAGGCTCCCAGAGAAGAAATGATTTCCTCAGGGGACCAACAGTTAATGCATGCCAGGGGGTGATTGGAGCCCAGGTATTTGGACTTAGCATCCCAAGGTCTCACTATTAATTATTGCCTTTGCTGCCGTTAGGGGTGGTCAGCGGTGTCTATCTTGCAGACCTCCGTTTTAGGGACTAAGTGAAATGTTGTGGGTGAACTCTTAGGTTAGGGCCTGACCCTTCGGAAGAGCAGCAGGACATGATAGCTGCTATTGATATTAGTGTTAAAATAATAACAGAAAAGAGGAGGAGGGGGCTGAGGGAGGAGAGAGGAAGAGGGAAGGGTCATGACACCACCGCGAGGGGCCAGGCGCTCCCGGGTACTTTCCACACAGTGGTAATTTAACACTCACGGCAAGCGGCAAGCCTGGCCCATGTCCCCGCCCTTTCCGTCTTTCATTTTTGCTGGTGTGAACGTAAGCAAAATCCACGAGGCACCTGCGTGCTCAGTCCCACTTCACGGACCTTTCCCGTGTTCTGATGTGAGGTGGGAAGCTTGAGATGGTGAAGGGGGTGCTGGCGGGACCGGCAGGCGGGGAGCACACCCTGGAGCTGAGAGGGAGGACGGGCTTGTGGTTTCATAAGAGAAGAGTGGATGCTCTATTTTTAGCATCTGATTCACCCAGAGAAATCTGGCGCCCTGTCCCCAGCTCTCAGGAACTGTGAATACTAAGGAAGGAATGACCAGTTGTTGAAGACGGCAGTGAGGCCGGGGGAAGGAAGCGGAGAGCACCGCCATGGAGTCTCCCTAACAAGGAGCGCAATTCTGCAGCAGCCAGAGCCAGGGGGAGCGGAAGCGGGGCGTTTTCCCTTAAGGAATTATAGAAACTTACTTCATGTGACTGGCCTTGCCCCAGAAGAAGAGGAAAGAAAGTGTACTTTAATTGGACTAAATAAAGAATCAAGACTAACTGGGTTGGAAGGCAACTGCCTTGAAATGAGAAAGATGTGAAGGGTAGTGTGTGTTTACCGGGGGTTTGGAAACCTCTGGTAACAGAATCTATTCCCAGCCTCGTCCCTGGTCAAGGGGCACGGGGCACAAAGTCAGTAGGTCAGCCGTCCCCGCTGTTCCTGCTGCTTTGTCAACCCCAAGCACGTGGCCTCTTGTTGTCAAGACAGACTTCGCCCACTTTCCAAAGGCAGTGAGTGGATGGCAAGGGCCAGCCTTTGTCAGACTCCATGCCAGGTCCAGCGGCGGCTGCACAGTTGCTGCGTGTTAACCTCCTTGAACCCTCACTCTAATCCTCTGAAGTATTTCTTCTTATCCTTCATTTTACAGGTAAGATTGAATTATTCTGCCAGGCCATTTAATTAAAAGTTGGTAGAGCCAGGATTCTAAACTAGGTCAATCTGACTCCCGAGCAGCTGATTCTGCTCCATCACGCAGCCTTTTCTTTGAACCCCACAGTCAGAACCCGAGATTTCTCTACCTGCACTCCTCCCACGAAGGAGGTCTCACTGCTGCGACCTCTCGGAGGAAAGGGCTGGTTCACTTTACCCGCCGCGCAGAGGTAATGCTAGAGAGTCAGGGTGGAAGGGGGAGTGGGGAATTTCTCTTTCGTTTCATGTGACTTGTTTTTGTTTGGAGGTGAGGGTGAGAGAGAGAAGAGAGTGGGAAGGAAAGAAAAGGAAAGAAGAGAAAAAGAAAATTCTGAAAAAAGAATTACAAGGTACTCAATGTATGTTGTAAAATGAAGTTAGATCATTGTTAATAAATTCATACTATACATCATGATCACTCACACACATATAGATCTATAGACATCCATGTGCATAAATACATATACGTGTATGTGTGTAAATAGCTAGCTAGTTTTTTAGTGTCTATTATTTTTTATAATACCTAGCTATTTGTTTATGGCCTTTAAAAAAATCCAGAAATTGCCCTTCAATATATAAAATATTTAATTGACATGATTATTTGAATTGTTCAAGGAGCATCAAAAATTGAAACAATTCCCCAAATGTGAAACCCCCATTCACTTGTTCCAAGCCACCTCTTCTTCCCAGAGGCAACTGCTGCTGTCAGCTTACCATGATTTTTGTAGCCTTTTTTTCCCTTTTTTATTTTGTTTTTGTTTTTTAATTTTTACAGCCTCTTGTTGGTTTCTGCTCTAAGGCAAAGTGAATCATGTGTACACATATCTGCTCCCTCTTGAGCCACCTTCCCTTCTCCACTAGGTCATCACAGAGCACAGACTAGCATTTTTGTGTGTAGGAACATAAAAAAATATGTTTTCTTTTCCCTTGTATCAAAAATAGAATACTATATTATATATTATTCTGCAGCCTCTGCCTTTACACAATATTTCTTTTTTACTTGGTGTCTATGTACCACCCCAGAACACAAAGCACAGTTGCTGCGTGTTAACCTCCTTGAACCCTCACTCTAATCCTCTGAAGTATTTCTTCTTATCCTTCATTTTACAGGTAAGATTGAATTATTCTGCCAGGCCATTTAATTAAAAGTTGGTAGAGCCAGGATTCTAAACTAGGTCAATCTGACTCCCAGAGCAGCTGATTCTGCTCCATCACGCAGCCTTTTCTTTGAACCCCACAGTCAGAACCCGAGATTTCTCTACCTGCACTCCTCCCACGAAGGAGGTCTCACTGCTGCGACCTCTCGGAGGAAAGGGCTGGTTCACTTTACCCGCCGCGCAGAGGTAATGCTAGAGAGTCAGGGTGGAAGGGGGAGTGGGGAATTTCTCTTTCGTTTCATGTGACTTGTTTTTGTTTGGAGGTGAGGGTGAGAGAGAGAAGAGAGTGGGAAGGAAAGAAAAGGAAAGAAGAGAAAAAGAAAATTCTGAAAAAAGAATTACAAGGTACTCAATGTATGTTGTAAAATGAAGTTAGATCATTGTTAATAAATTCATACTATACATCATGATCACTCACACACATATAGATCTATAGACATCCATGTGCATAAATACATATACATGTATGTGTGTAAATAGCTAGCTAGTTTTTTAGTGTCTATTATTTTTTATAATACCTAGCTATTTGTTTATGGCCTTTAAAAAAATCCAGAAATTGCCCTTCAATATATAAAATATTTAATTGACATGATTATTTGAATTGTTCAAGGAGCATCAAAAATTGAAACAATTCCCCAAATGTGAAACCCCCATTCACTTGTTCCAAGCCACCTCTTCTTCCCAGAGGCAACTGCTGCTGTCAGCTTACCATGATTTTTGTAGCCTTTTTTTCCCTTTTTTATTTTGTTTTTGTTTTTTAATTTTTACAGCCTCTTGTTGGTTTCTGCTCTAAGGCAAAGTGAATCATGTGTACACATATCTGCTCCCTCTTGAGCCACCTTCCCTTCTCCACTAGGTCATCACAGAGCACAGACTAGCATTTTTGTGTGTAGGAACATAAAAAAATATGTTTTCTTTTCCCTTGTATCAAAAATAGAATACTATATTATATATTATTCTGCAGCCTCTGCCTTTACACAATATTTCTTTTTTACTTGGTGTCTATGTACCACCCCAGAACACAAAGGAACCAGAATTCATTTAATGATCCTCTACTAATAGACATTTAGGTGGTTTCTTGTTTTTCACTATCATGAGGGTAATTCTTTAGTCTTTCATTTTAGGGAATGCTTGATGTTTTACAGTCAACATATGGCAAGTAAATATTTAAAATTTTATGTTGACATTTTGCTGTCAAGTTCAGAACTTTTATTATGCAATTCACCTCTTGAATTATATAATATGTATTATCACTTTCTAAGGTTTAATTTACAAGACGACAGCTATAAATGTTGATTGTCTTTTCCAGACAATCTTCAGTTTCTGTAGCTAAGAGCCAGTAAACAGTACTGACACCTGCCTTGGATATATGAAGGGATGTATACAAGGGACAAAATAGAAAAGTGGAGATTCGAGGGTTCTAATCCTACCTTCTTCCTTCCTGTGGAAGAACCAGGTGATTAGCAAGTGAAAGCTCAGATGTACTCATGAGCAAGGCTAGTGCCAAACCTTTCCAATTCAGGGTCTTTGATTAACTGTGCTGGAGAACACAGCTTGGACCTAAGGTCAAAGTGAGGGTTTTGGCAGATAACTCCTAAATCTAGAATTTGGACCTATCTGAAGTTAAGCCGGGTTTTCATTTCTAACTAATTACCAGCCAGCCAAGCATTTCCTGTTGTCCACTGACCCATCATTTGTGGAGGAATAGCGTTATGCTATCTGCTTATCTATCCTTATCCTTGGTAAGTAAGGGACCGGAGGATGTCAAACCTTTCCCGTCTCCACAGAAAAGTCGTCTCTGACCTTCCCATAAGAATAAGTAAATGAGGAGGCACCAAGGGGGCCAGAACTCCAGCCCCACTCTTTCCTGGAGGATGGGATAGAAGTGCGCTCATGGAAACACCCAAGGAGGTGAACTGGGTCTCTGCCCACATAGCACATGATCTGGCCTGTCAGCAATCCTCCTTAGGATTATAGATTTTCCCCCAAATAGTGATATTAATTTTTGTTTATAACAGTTGTAAACAGTTTCCCTCTACCCCTAAATATGTGGGGCTTCCCTAATGGCTCAGTGGGTTAAGAATCCACCTGCAGTGCAAGAAACACAGGAGATGTGGGTCTGATCCCTGGGTAGGGAAGATCCCCTGGAGGAGGGCATGGCAACCCACTCCAGTATTCTTGCCTGGGAAATCCCATGGACGGAGGAGTCTGGCAGGCTGCAGCCCATGGGGTTGCAAAGAGGCAAACACCACTGAGACTAAGGGTGTGTGTGCACTACCTTCCACGCAACAACACAGGACCATATTGTAATATCTGCTCCCTGTGAATGGTATCTCATTTGGAAAAAAGAAAGTCCTTGCAGATATAGTTTAGTTCAAAATCCTGAGAGTAGATGATCCTGGATTAGCAAGATGGGCCCTAATCTAATGGCACGTGTCATGAGAGATGGAAGATACAGAGGAGGAGGCCATGTGAAGTTGGAGGCAGAGACTGTAGGATGCTGCCATGAGCTAAGCAACACTGGGAATCTCGAAGCTGGAAGAGCTGAGAAAAGTATTCTTCCCTAGAGCCTTCGGAGGGAGTATGGCCCCGCTGACACCTTGATTTCAGACTCTGGCCTTCAGAACTGTGACAGGATAAATTCCTTTGTTTCAGGCCTCCAGTTGGTGGTCATTTGTTATAGAAACTCTCGGAAATGAGTATATTTACCATGGGTAGCCTATCCCTTCTCCAGCAGATCTTCCCCACCCAGGAATTGAACTGGGGTCTCCTGCACTGCAGGCAGATTCTTTTCCAGCTGAGATATGAAGTCCCAAGGATGAAATAAGGAAGTGGTATTCTAGTCCAAGGTAGCATAACTAGATAAGGCTGCCTTCCTTTACTCTAAACTCACTTCTTTCCTATCACCATTTAGAGCAGAAGTTGTTTTTCCCCTTCCTCACGACCCATTTATTAATATAACTCACTTTTCCACCTAGAGCGTTTCACCTGAGCTTATCCACAGCTCCTGCCTGCTGATGGCCTGTTCTGGCAGGTGCCAGGAAGCAGGCGGGCCTCTTGCAAACAGTGCTTACCTTAGCTCTCTTCTGCTTACCAGCTCTTCTAGGTGGATCTGACTTTTCTGCCTTGGTGGTTTAGTTGTCCATTAGTTGTTTTGATTGTCCATTACTCTAACTCCAAGTCCAGCTCTTCAACCAGCTTGGTTAAAGCAACATGCGAAGAAGAAACCAAGGCTGTCTACTCTTGCCGTTAACCTGAGTACTCCACGACAGGCTTTGTCTATTCAGAAGGGATTTTACCTGGGAAACTTTTATAAGTCAACTGATTCAATTCTCAGTTCCCCAACATTGGCCCTTCTGTCACTGTACCACATAACTTTACCAGAGCCAACGTTCTTTAGCATCTTTACCTTCTTTGGTCCTTTGTTACCAACTGGTGCTTTAAGAAAGGAATCAAATCCTTCACTTTCTTGGTGGGACGTATACTGAACAACAAATTGAACAATGCAGAACAGCTTTGGAACAGTGTGTCAGATGTTTAGTTCATTAAATTTGCACCAGGCCACTCGTGATCATAACAGTACTAGAGGAGATAACAGGCAGAGAGAATCCTTTAGGGTATATCCCTCCAACGAGTGAGGATTCTCAGAATGGCTGGTAGTGCCAGCTTCATGACTGTGCCCTACAATATAGTTACTGGGGCTGGAGGTCATGAATTTGGATCATGAATTTTGGGTTTGAGTATGGCCTTAGGGTGGAAAACCTGAAAACCAGCCTAGTAAAAGCAGTAGATCCAGGAGGTAAAGCAGGAGAGATAATAAGGGAAGAGTCCTCAGAGGGGACCACCAGCGGTTCCTCAGCTCCTGGAGACTAAGAAAGGCCTGAATCCCCCTTGCATGTCACCTTTGGTGTAAGGTGGGTAGGGAGACTACTGCAGGAACCATAGCTGTGAACACACACCTTTATGATCATCAGAGACCACTTTGTCTAATGGCGTGTCTACTGGACTCGGAAAGTGGACAGTACCAAAGTGTGTCTGTATTACTTTCCTGGGGTCCATAACAAAGTACCACAGGCTGGGTGGCTTAAACCACAGAAATTTGTTTTCTCACAGCTCTATAGGCTGGAAGGCCAAGATCCGGATGTCCTCAGGGCTGGTTTCTTCTGAGGTTTCTCTCTTTGGCTTGATGATGGCTGTTTTCCCCTGTTTCTTCACGTGTTTGTCTGTGTTTCAATCTCCTTTTCTTGCAAGGACACTGATCATATCAGATGAGAGACCACTCACATAGTCTCCTGTCACCTTTACCTCTTTAAAGACCTGTCTCCAAATGCGGCTGTGTTCTGAGGTACTGGGAGTTAGGACCCCAACGTACGAATCTGGGGAGGGGACACAGCTCAACCCACTGTCCTCCCCTCCCAGGCCCTCCTCAACACCAGGCTCCCGTTCAGCTCCACTGGGCTCTCTTAGCGACCAACCTTGGGTCTTTTCCCTTCTGATCTTCCCCATGGAGAGTTGAGGTTCACTAGCTCCGGGGAAGTCAGTGCCCTACTGAATATTAAAATGCAGGCTCAAAGCTCTTGAAATACAAAAGTGAGTTGCGAACCAAGACTCTGCTCTTCCCTCAAAAAGGCATTTGTCATTTCCTTCCCTGTGGGGCTACACCAGGCCATATCCAGGGCCCTGAGGTTAACTAGGGCAATTATTAGCAAATGGTTCGAGAGTGGTTGCCTCAAGGTTCTGATAGATAGGTCAAAGGAATATGAATGCAAATGCATTTTTTAAAGCACACTGCAGCTATTGTTGGGTATAATCGAAAGTCATTAAGCATATTAGCTGCTGATTTTATAATTAAGTGCTAACACTTTCTGGATGCAAACCTAAGTAACAGGAGATATTGGCCATTTGCAAAACATGTTTAAACAAAAAAGATTCAGAGACAAGAAGTGCCTCTCATCTTAATTATTTTTTTTGCATCATAAAAACCTCATGAACAATGCTTTTGCAAAGCATAATGGATGTGGAGCAGCTGTAGAAAACATCTCACTTCCTTTGTTTGGAAACATCATTTTACATTTGGAAAGGAAAATTCTGTCCAGCTGATTTTATTCCAAAGAGAGGGTGATTCTCTGCTGTCTAAGACCCATCTAACCGTGTCTGTCAAGCATTGGTAAAAACTTTAGAGTGAATGCTTTGAAATTGTGCTTGCTTTCTCTCAGTGCTGCTTCTCAAGGTCTCCAGGCAGCTACTGAATCTGCAGGGGAAGGCAGCCTGTTGAACATTACATCCTGTCCTTGAATGCCAAGGAGCAGACTTTCTTGCTTTCGAAAGCGGAGAAAGAACTTCTTGTCCTCTTCTTTTTGGAGCCATTCACAAGCCATCAGCATCATTCCAGACTTGGTTTTCCATATGGATAAAATGAAATTACTGATCACATCACATTAGGAGCAAAACTGCACAGGCACCTCAGCTGACCGTGCTTGGGGAAGCAGTGCACCTCACCTCTCCACGTTCTTAGCTGTGACTCTATAGCCACTAAACTCTGGCTCCGGGGTGCTCAGCAGTGTCCAACATAACTATGGATCCTCTGGGTTCACAACATTCCCTACCTCTTTGAGTTGACCCCCTTCAGGGGACAAGCCATCTGTGTACTTTTCTATCAGTTAGCCATTGCCATGTAACAAACCCTCCCCAAGTGTAGTGGCTGAAACTACAACTATATGCTCCTTCTCATGAGCCATTGGTGACTGGGTGGTTCTGCTAATCTGGGTCAGATGTGCTTGATGGGGACTGGGCTTGCTAAAACATCTGTGGTCAGTTATCAGGTCTACTTGAGGCTACTTAGTCTAGGATGATCTTTCTTTTAAATTTTATTTATTTATTTTTGATGGCCCTGGGTCTTCATTGCTATGGGGTGGGATTTTTCTAGTTGCAGAGCCCAAGTTTCTCATTGCAGTGGCTTATCTTACTGCAGATCACAGGCTCTAGGGCACGTGTGTTCAGTATTTGTGGCTCACTGGCTTAGTTGCCCTGCAGCATGTGGGATTTAGTTCCTGGACCAGGGATCAAACCCATGTCCTGTGCATTGGCAGTTAGACTTTTAACCACTGGACCACCAGGGAAGTCCAGTCTAGGTTGATCTTTGTTGGGATAAGTTAGTATTTTCTTTGAGGGTCTCTCCTCATCCAGGTGAGCCTGGGCATGTTCTATGGTTTATAAGTATGGTAGATAGAATAATGGCCTCCAGAGACGACCAGGTCCTAAGCCTTGGAATTTGGGACTATGTTATCTTTACATGGCAAAGGAAATTTTGCATATGCGATTAAGCCAAGAATCTTGGGATGGGAGTTTATTCTGGGTCATCAGGGTAGGCCCATGGAATTACTAGGGTCCTTATAAAAAAGAGGCAGGAGGATCAGATACAGAGAAGGAGATAGGATGACAGAGCAGAGACTGAGGTCATGCAGGGTTATGAACTGAGAAATGGAGACAGCTTCTAGAAGTTAGAAAAGGCAAGGAATATTTCAGGTATGACCTAAATCAAAGACCTTATTATTATACAGTGGAGGTGACAAATAGATTAAAGGGACTAGATCTGATAGACAGAGTGCCTGAAGAACTATGGATGGAGGTTTGTAACATTGTACAGGAGGTGGTCACCAAAGCCATCCCAAAGAAAGAGAAATTCAAGAAGGCAAAGTGTTTATCTGAGGAGACTTTACATATATCAAGGAAAGAAGATAAGCAAAAGGCAAGGGAGAAAAGGAAAGATATTCCCAACTGAATGTAGGGTGACAGAGAATAGCAAGGAGAGATAAGAAAGCCTTCTTAAGTGAACAATGCAAAGAAATGGAGGAAAACAATAGAGTGGAAAAGAATAAAGGTATAGTCAAGGAAATTGGAGACATCAAGGAAACATTTCATGCAAGGATGTGCATGATAAAGGACAGAAATGGTAAGGACTACCAGAAACAGAAGAGATTAAGAAGAGGTGGCAAGAATACACAGAAGAACTGTACAAAATGGTCTTAATCACCTGGATAATCACAGTGGTGTGGTCACTCACCTAGAGCCAGACATCCTGGAGTGTGAAGTCAAGTGGGCCTTAGGAAGCATTACTACGAACAAAGCTAGTGGAGGTGATGGAATTCCAGCTGAGCTATTTAAAATCCTAAGATATGATGCTGTTCAAGTGCTGAACTCAATATGTCAGCAAATTTGGAAAACTCAGCAGTGGCTACTGGGCTGGAAAAGGTCAGTTTTCATTACAATCCCAAAGAAAGGCAATGCCAAAGCATAGTCAAACTACCATACGATTGTGCTCATTTCACATGCTAATAAGTTTATGTTCAAAATACTTCAAGCTAAGCTTCAGCAGTATGTGAACTGATATGTATAAGCTGGGTTTAGAAAAAGCAGAGGAAATAAAGATTAAATTGTCAGGAGAAAGCAAGGGAATCCCAGAAAAATATCTATTTCTGCTTCATTGACTACACTAAAGTCTTTGACTGTGTATCACAACAAACTGTGGAAAATTTTTAAAGAAATAGGAGTACCAGACCACTTTACCTGTCTCCTGAGAAACCTGTATACAGGTCAAGAAGCAACAGTTAGAATCAGACATGGGAAAGCTGAGGGTTTCAAACCGAGAAAGGAGTACAACAGGGCTGTATATTGTCACCTTGCTTGTTTAACTTACATGCAAATGGCTTCATGCAAAATGCCAGGCTAAATGAATCACAAGCTGGAATTAAGATTGCCAGGAGAAATATCAACAGCCTTAGATATGCAGATGATGCCATTCTAATGAAAGAAAATGGAAAGGAACTAAAGAGCCTCTTGAAGGTGAAAAAAGAGAGTGAAAAAGCTGGCTTAAAACTCAACATTCAAAAAACTAAGATCATGGCATTCGGTCCCATCACTTCATGGTAAATAGAAGGAGAAAAAGTGGAAACAGTGACAAATTTTATTTTCTTGGGCTCCAAAGTCACTGCAGACAGTGACTGCAGTCGTGCAATTAAAAGACACTTGCTCTTTGGAAGGAAACTTATGACAAACCTAGACAGTGTAGTAAGACAGAGATATCACTTTGCTAGCAAAGGTCCATATAGTCAAAACTACAGTTTTTCCAGGCTTCCCTGGTGGCTCAGATGGTAGAGAATCCATCTGTAATACAGGAGACCTGGGTTTGATCCCTGGGTTAGAAACTTTCTCCAGAGAAGGGAACTGCTGCCCACTTCCGTTTTCTTGCCTGGAGAATTCTATGGAGGAGCCTGGCAAGCTACATAGTACATGGGGTTGCAATGAGTCAGACACATCTGAGTGACTAACACTAACATAGTTTTTACAGTAGTCATGTACAGATGTGATAATTGGGCCATAAAGAAGGCTGAGCACTGAAGAATTGATGCTTTCAAATTGTGGTGCTAGAGAAGACTCTTGAGAGTTCCTTGGACTGCAAGGAGATCAAACCAGTCCATCTGAAAGGAAATAAACCCTGAATATTTATAGGAAGGACTGATGCTGAAGCTGAAGCTCCAATATTTTGGCCACCTCATGCGAAGAGCTGACTCATTGGAAGAGTTCCCTGATGCTGGGAAAGATTGAAGGCAAAAGGAGAAGGGGGAAGCTGAGGATGAGATGGTTAAATAGCATCACTGACTCAGTGGACAAGAATTTGAACACACTCCAGGAGAGAGCGAAGGACAGAGGATCTTGGTCTGCTGCAGTCCGTGGGTTGCAAGGA
Source organism: Madoqua kirkii (assembly GCA_006408675.1). Taxonomy (NCBI): domain Eukaryota; kingdom Metazoa; phylum Chordata; class Mammalia; order Artiodactyla; family Bovidae; genus Madoqua; species Madoqua kirkii. Next base: position 18,254 of record SJYC01020975.1, read on the forward strand.
GTTGAATACGACTTAGTGACTGAACAACAACAAAAAATCCTCTCCTGAAGTCTCTAGATGGGAACAAAATCTGCTGACACCTTGATTTTAGACCATAAGACTCATTCCAAACCTCTGACCTCAGATAAGATAATAAGTTTGTGTCACTTTAAGTCACTAAGTTTGTGCTAATATTTTACAACAGGAAGTCACTGGAGCATTTTGAAGAGAATTGTGATGTGAACTTCCTTACATTTATGGGAAAAAAAATCATCGATTATGTGGAAGATGGAATGAGGAAGTAGAAGCATTTGCAGGAGTCCAGAGAAGGGATTACGGAGCTTTGTCTAAGGTGATGACAGTGGAGAGGAGTGATGGAATGTTCATGTTCAAAATAGACTCTAGGACTCAGTATGTAAGAAATTGGTTTAAGGGGATGAGGGAGAGAGAGGAGCCTGGATGAGTCTCAGATTCTCAACTTAAGTCACTGAAAAGATGAAAATGGTATTTATTGGTTATGGTTAAAGGAAAATCAATTTTGGAGGTTTCGTGTCTCTATGTGGAGAGAAGGAATGGATTGAGAATTCCTTTTTTGATATATTATGCTTCAAGTGTCTGTAAGACATTAAAGTACAGGTGTCAAGTAGCAGTTTTTTTTTTTTTAATGAATTTGAAACTTAGGAGTAGTCTGGGCTAGAGGTCTAAATGGAATAGTTGTCAGTATAAAGATGATTATGGTTTCAGTGTGTCTGTTCTCTGATATCCTCTTGCAACACCTACCATCTTACTTGGGTTTCTCTTACCTTGCACGAGGGGACTCTCCTCACTGCCGCCCCTCCTGACCTTGAACGTGGAGTGGCTCCTCTCAGCCCTCCTGCGCCCACATAGCCACAGCTCCTTGGACATGGGGTAGCTCCTCTTGGCTGCCATTGCTGACCTTGGATGTGGAGTAGCTCCTCTCAGCCGTTCCTGTGCCATGGCAGCCTGGCACTCTCAGCGGCTGCCCCGACCTCGGACGTGGGGTAACTCTCTTGGCCACCGCCCCTCAGGCATGGAGTCCTCCTGACTTCTGCCCCTGACCTCGAATGTGAGGTAGCTCCTCTCAGTCATGCTATGTATGTCGAAGTCGCCTGTGTTCTGTGCGCCGGCACTAGTCAATCTAATCACACAGACCACAGTCTAACTCAGTGAAACTAAGCCATACCCGTGGGGCCACCCAAGACAGGAGGGTCACAGTGGAGAGGTCTGACAGAATGTGGTCCACTGGAGAAGGGAATGGCAAACCACTTCAGTATTCTTGCCTTGAGAACCTCATGAACAGTAAGAAAAGGCAAAATGATAGGAACTCCCCAGATCAGTAGGTGCCCAATATGCTACTGGAGATCAGTGGAGAAATAACTCCAGAAAGAATGAAGGGATGGAGCCAAAGCAAAAACAATACCCAGTAGTGGATGTGACTGGTCCGATGCTGTAAAGAGCAATATTGCATAGGAATCTGGATGTCAGGTCCATGAATCAAGGCAAATTGGAAGCAGTCAAACAAGAGATGGCAACAGTAAACAACATTCTAGGAATCAGCGAACTGAAATGGACTGGAATGGGTAAATTTAACTCAGATGACCATTATATCTACTACTGCAGGCAGGAATCCCTCAGAAGAAGCAGAGTAGCCATCATGGTCAACAGAAGAGTCCAAAATGCAGTACTTGGATGCAGTCTCAAAAATGACAGAATCTTGTCTGTTCGTTTTCAAGGCAAACCATTCAATATCACAGTAATCCAAGTCTATGCCCCAACCAGTAATGCTGATAAAGTTGAATGGTTCCATGAAGACCTATAAGACGTTTTAGAACTAACACCCCCAAAAGATGTCCTTTTCATTATAGGGGACTGGAATGTAAAAGTAGGAAGTCAAGAAACACCTGGAGTAACAGGCAAATTTGGCCTTGGGATACGGAATGAAGCAGGGCAAAGACTAATAGAGTTTTGCCAAGAGAACACACTGGTCATAGAAAACACCCTCTTCCAACAACACAAGAGAAGACTGTACACGTGAACATCACCATATGGTCAACACCGAAATCAGACTGATTATATTCTTTGCAGCCAAAGATGGAGAAGCTCTATACAGTCAACAAAAACAAGACCAGAAGCTGACTGTGGCTCAGATCAATTCAGTTCAGTTCAGTCACTCAGTCATGTATGACTCTTTGTGACTCCATGAATCTCAGCATGCCAGGCCTCCCTGTTCATCACCAACTCCCAGAGTTCATTCAGACTCATGTCCATCGAGTCAGTGATGCCATTCAGCCATCTCATCCTCGGTTGTCCCCTTCTCCTGCCCCCAATCCCTCGCAGCATCGGAGTCCTTTCCAGTGAATCAACACCTCATGAGGGGGCCAAAATACTAGAGTTTCAGCTTTAGCGTCATTCCCTCCAAAGAAATCCCAGGGTTGATCTCCTTCAGAATGGACTGGTTGGATCTCTTTACAGTCCAAGGGACTCTCAAGAGTCTTCTCCAACACAACAATTCAAAAGCATCAGCTCTTCATCGCTCAGCCTTTTTCACAGTCCAACTCTCACATCCATACATGACCACAGGAAAAACCATAGCCTTGACTAGACAGACCTTAGTCACCAAGGTAATGTCTCTGCCTTTGAATATGCTATCTGGGTTGGTCATAACTTTTCTTCCAAGGAGTAAGCGTCTTCTAATTTCATGGCTGCACTCACCATCTGCAGTGATTTTGGAGCCCCCCAAAATAAAGTCTGACACTGTTTCCATTGTTTCCCCATCTATTAGCCATGAAGTGATGGGACCAGATGCCATGATCTTCGTTTTCTGAATGTTGAGCTTTAAGCCAACTTTTTCACTCTCCTCTTTCACTTTTATCAAGAGGCTTTTTAGTTCCTCTTCACTTTCTGCCATAAGGGTGGTGTCATCTGCATATCTGAGGTTATTGATATTTCTCCCAGCAGTCTTGATTGCAGCTTGTGTTTCTTCCAGTCCAGCGTTTCTCATGATGTACTCTGCATATAAGTTAAATAAGCAGGGTTACAATATACAGCCTGGATGTACTCCTTTTCCTGTTTGGAACCAGTCTGTTGTTCCATGTCCAGTTCTAACTGTTGCTTCCTGACCTACATACAGATTTCTCAAGAGGCAGTTTAGGTGGTCTGGTATTCCCATATCTTTCAGAATTTTCCACAGTTTATGAAGTTCAGACTTAAATTGAAAAAAGTAGGGAAAACCACTAGACCATTCAGGTATGACCTAAATCAAATCCCTTATGATTATACAGTGGAAGTGAGAAATAGATTTAAGGGACTAGATCTGATAGAGTGGCTGATGAACTATGGACTGAGGTTCATGACATTGTACAGGAGACAGGGATCAAGAGCATCTGTATGGAAAAGAAATGCAAAAAAGCAAAATGGCTGTCTGAGGAGGCCCTACAAATAGCTGTGAAAAGAAGAGAAGCAAAAAGCAAAGAAGAGGAAAGATATAAGCATCGGAATGCAGAGTTCCAAAGAATAGTAAGAAGAGATAAGAAAGCCTTCCTCAGCGATCAATGCAAAGAAATAGAGGCAAACAACAGAATGGGGAAGACTAGAGATCTCTTCAAGAATATTAGAGATAGCAAGGGAACATTTCATGCAAAGATGGGCTCGATAAAGGACAGAAATGGTATGGACCTAACAGAAGCAGAAAATATTAAGAAGAGGTGGCAAGAATACACAGAACTGTACAAAAAAGATCTTCATAACCCAGATAATCACGGTGGTGTGATCACTCACCTAGAGCCAGACATCCTGGAATGTGAAGTCAAGTGGGCCTTAGAAAGCATCACTACGAACAAAGCTAGTGGAGGTTATGGAATTCCAGTTGAGCTATTTCAAATCCTGAAAGATGATGCTGTGAAAGGGCTGCACTCAATATGTTAGAAAATTTGGAAAACTCAGCAGTGGCCACAGGACTGGAAAACGTCAGTTTTCATTCCAATCCCAAAGAAAGCCAATGCCAGAGAATGCTCAAACTACCGCACAATTGCACTCATCTCACATGCTAGTAAAGTAATGCTCAAAGTTCTCCAAGCTGGGCTTCAGCAATATGTGAACTGTGAACTTCCAGATGTTCAAGCTGCTTTTAGAAAAGGCAGAGGAACCAGAAATTAAATGGCCAACATCTGCTGAATCATGGAAAAAGCAAGAGAGTTCCAGAAAAACATCTATTTCTGCTTTATTGACTATGCCAAGGCCTTTGACTGTGTGGATCACAATAAACTGTGGAAAATTCTTCAAGAGATAGGAATACCAGACCACCTGCCCTCTTGAGAAACCTATATGCAGGTCAGGAAGCAGCAGTTAGAACTGGACATGGAACAACAGACTGGTTCCAAATAGGAAAAGGAGTACATCAAGGCTGTATATTGTCACCCTGCGTATTTAACTTATATGCAGAGTGCATCATGATAAACGCTGGGCTAGAAGAAGCACAAGCTGGAATCAAGACTGCTGGGAGAAATATCAATAACCTCAGATATGCAGATGACACCACCCTTATGGCAGAAAGTGAAGAGGAACTAAAAAGCCTC
>SJYC01020976.1:0-18424 GCA_006408675.1 Madoqua kirkii
AAGCCAAAGAACTGATGCTTTTGAACTGTGGTGTTGGAGAAGACTCGTAAGAATCCCTTGGACTGCAAGGAGATCCAACCAGTCCATTCTGAAGGAGATCAATCCTGAGATTTCTTTGGAAAGAATGATGCTAAAGCTGAAACTCCAGTACTTTGGCCACCTCATGTTAAGAGCTGACTCATTGGAAATGACTCTGATGCTGGGAGACATTGGGGACAGGAGGAGAAGGGGACAACAGAGGGTGAGATGGCTAGATGGCATCACGGACTCGATGGATGTGAGTCTGAGTGAACTCTGGGAGTTGGTGATGGACAGCGAGGCCTGGCATGCTGAGATTCATGGGGTCGCAAAGAGTCGGACAGAACTGATCTACAAACTGAACTGATAAAGATGATGCTTAAAGCCATGAGGATGGATGAGATTAAGAAGATCACAGGCTGGGGAGAGGAAGAGGCAGCATTCCATGTGGAACTCCCTAATGTTAGCTATACTCTCTCTTATTTGGAACTTAGGCAGGAAAAGAACTCTACTAGAATGTCGAGTGGGAATACACAACTAAGGAGATTTCTTAGTTTCCCATTGCCCTCCACAATGTATAACATGACTGGATCCAAACAGGTTATTTCCTAGCACTTATTCATAATGGAAAGAGATGTTGCTTTCTTAAATAAATAAATAAAACCACATATTTAAGAAAATACTGCCATTATATCATGTGTACTGTGATACCCTTTGGCTGCGTATACCCATGAAAGTGCTTTAATATGGGTTCATCGGATAAATAATGATTGTAAGAAAAGGGTAAATACTTGGGGGAAGCAGAAGGAAGTATACTATGTGGAGGGCAGCGTGGCTTCCCAGATTGATTCATTTGCTCTTGTTGACTATTTCTACTCTATAAATCTCAGTTGAAGAGTCTAGCTGTATCCAAAATGAGGGCCCAGAAACCCTAAACAAGAATACAATAGCTCACCAGGGAAGGCATTAACCAACCTAAATGCTGCTTTCCTTCCCTGAAGAAATCTCCTCCATCTGTGCCAGAGTCGTTATCTCTGCCTTCTTCGGTAAAGAGGAAATTTGTACTATCAAAAACAGGATTTGTATGTCCAACCTGACTTCAAAGATATTAAATGATAAACTTCCAAATAAAGAATAGAATGAACTCAAAGCTCCCCCTCTGCTTGCTGGGTAAATGATGATGGAGCCTCAAACAAAACTTTCTGTGGGAAGGAAAGCAGGTTGCTTGATATCCTACCCCTAGACAGTCTCCAACAAGAGCTCTGTTTCAAAGACCTGTCCTACATTAGGGCCTCTGACTAACTCATGATAATTGCTTAGTTATTTTTTGTGTAAGTTTTTACAGACTACTCATGCTGCTATATTCTTGCTGGATGAAGAATCTAACAATCGGATATTGCCACCTATCTATAAATATCTATCAATTAGATATTATAAGACTATAATAAGGCATCCCCAAACTCTGGCATTTTACAATGTGTTTATTTATGCCATATATCTGTGGGGCAGCTGATGTTGCATCAGGTGGCTTTCTTCCACATATTTCACTTTTGAGCTCAGAATAAAGGGGTAACAGTTTTCTGGGGAGAGGTCTTGTGTTGTAAAGCTTGGAAACTCTCAGAAGGGTGAACATAGTGACATCATGTCTCTTAAGGCCTACGTTCAGAAGTGATATTCACATTTCATTGGCCAGAGCAAGTCATGTGACCAAATCCAGTCATGGTAGGGCAGGAAGTATACTCCTCCCAAGAAGTTTGGGGAAAGGGAGTGAATGTTTACCAAACGGTAAGATAATCTACATAGAGAAGAATACTAATATTTCTGTTTTTTAGATGGGAAAACTGAAATACTGTGAGATCAATGCCATATCTCTGAAATAGCTCTCAGTTAAAACTTAGAGAAATCATTTTGTATTGATTACCAAAATGATTATTCTATCAGCCTGTTTTTGCATCTTCATGTACTTAGTCATCAGATAAAGTTATTTCCTAGAATGGACCAGACTTTCCTACTATTCATGGAATGCCTGGATGGCACTACCCACACAGTGATCTGATCAGGTAGTTGAAAGTTGGTCAGAATGATCCTCAGATGATTTGAATGATGGCGTTGGGGGATGAAGGGGACAAAAAGTGCCCACCAGATTGAGAAGGCATTCTGAGACTGAAAAGTGAGGCAGGCAGCTCCATGTAATCAATGAGTCTGTTTACTATAGGGTAACTTACTCACAGGGTTGGGATCTGTGACCTAGAAGCATTCACGGCTGCACTCTGCACTGCCGAGGGGTCACTGGGACAATTTATAGTTAACCTAGGGCACAGGGATAGGTGTTCAGAAATAGAATGTATGCTCCTAAGTAAAGACTTATGAATGGGTAATTAGTCTTCTGGGTGCTGGGACTATATAGGGAAAGATTTTCATCATTGTTTGGGGATGAACAGAGCATGGAGATTACTTGGTCTTAAGGATTAAACAATAGCTATTACCCACAAAGCCCTTGACAACAGAGAAGTGATTCACTGCACAGTACAGTTCTGGGTGGGGTCAGCAAAAGGATAGGAGAAACTGTAAGTGCCCAAGGCAGCATCTGTTATACTAATCATCATACAAATGGCTTATAATTGGATTGCATGGCATAGTTTTGAATATTTTCTCTTTCCAAAATCAGTGAGCTATTAGTTAAAATCCCTGTTCCTAGGAGATCAAATCATGACCATATTATGGCTTGAAGTTATGACAATATGGTAAACATAATTAATCACTCAAACGTCAATTAAAATTTTCCCAACTGTCAAGGTAACTATGAGTCCAGTAGTAGTGTAGTCTTAAAACCAGTATGGTTAGTCAGCTTGCCCAAAATGATGGGGGCGTATGTAACCTCAGGGCCTCAACAGTGATTTGAGGATTTTTGTGCCTATGAGGATTTTTCAAAGCCTAGTCTTAGACGCTAAATCCCTCTTCTAACTTCATCCTTAAGAAAAACTGAGGTCAGTGTCTCCTACCTCTCTCTGAAATCATGTGTTGGCTGTGCTACTCTTTCAGGAAAGGACATGCCCCACATTATTTTTCCTGCCACGTGTTTGGACTTGGAATCCAAAGGCAGGCTTAAAAGGGAAGGAGGAATTGGTGGTCGCATGACTGTGAGGAATTCCAGAGCACAGGAATTCAGCAGTGCCTTTCCATCCAGAATCCCCCCAGATCCCTGAAGACAAGGCTCCAAGAATGAGGCTGGACTCTTAAAAGAGGCATTAATTGAAGTTCTCTTTGTTCATAGAATGTGTCCAGCAAAACTCATTTCCTTTTCCTCCTGAGCTGACATATTCCCAGCCTTCCTTGCAGGTCGATGGAATCACGTGATTGAGTTCCAGCCAATGGGCTGGGAGTGCCCTGCACCTCTCTCAGGCCTGCCTGGTGCAAACTTCCCTCGTCCACTCCCCAGGCTCTCTTTTTGCCAGCTGCCTGTGCTCATGAAGGGCAACATTGGGGCCTCAAGTTAAAGATGGCAGACATGCCCTTCAGCTTCATGCCACCTTCTGTGGCAGGCTACACAGCAAAAGATAAACTTCCATCTTGTTAAGCCACAGGTATTTGGGAGTTTATAAGTTAGAAGTTAGTATTGCACTAATTAATATGGTTAATTTTTTTTTTTTTAGACTCATAGTAAAGTCACTCCCTTTCATTGGTCTCCAAGGCTTTGCTTGGACATGGTGGGCCATGTGAGGATCCAAAGGCATCTTTCTCATTTCTGAGGGCCTGGTGGGTGTCCTTGTCATTGAACCTCTCCTTCTATCCATGATGAGGCTGATGACAACTAAAATTTTTTGAAGGCTTACTGTATACTGGGCATTTTATGGACTTTATTGCATTTTAACCTCACAAATCCACTGATGTTTATCCTATCCATTTTTACTGTTGAGAATACCCAGGATCAGTGTAGATGAGTAATGTGTCCAAGATCACACAGCTAGGAAAGTGGGGAGGTCAGGAATGGAGCCCAGGATGGGGACTCTAAAACGCATGTCCCTAAGAGCTTTGCTGAGTTCCCAGCCAGGCAGATCGTTAGCCCTGCTGGTAGCCCTTTCTCTAGGCAGCCTCAGACTCCCACTTCTCACAGCCATCCTGGAAACCAGTGGCTTCTTTCTCGACTCTCCCTGACTCTCCTGAGAACTGAGCAGAAGGACGCTTCCTGTGCTCCCACTGCAACACCATTCATCTTCCAGACGCCTCTGTTTGGAAGCAGGTCTCCCTGAGCCAGCCCTTTCATTAAAAAACCTCTGCCTTGCCCTTTTGCTCACCCACGCTGGGAGGCCGCATCCACAGGAGACTCTCCTGTTGGCCCTAATGACGGAGAGACTGATTACCCATCGCCCCGCTTTCCAGGTTGCTGAAGCCAGTAGCGGCGGAAAAACCACCATCAAGGCTACCGCGTCCGAGCATGGACTTACAGAACAATGATGAATGGGCTTGAAGAGGCTGGCGAGTACTCTCGCAGCATAATAAGGTGCTGGCTAGCAGGCTCTCGCCAAGAAGGGCATAGACACTCCCTTGCTGGAATCAGGGCTCCTTTTTCTCTTTCTGGAGGTCTGAGCTCCTGTCACTGTCATTCAGCCTTGGTGTCAGTGTCCGGGAAAGAGTCAAAGGCAGCTGAGAGAACTGGGAGGCCCTGGGAGGTGACTTAGGGTGGGACAGCCATGAACATGGAACAGGGCTCCTGACCAGCTGAACCCAGACTCTTCAGCATGTCCAAGGTGGCCATGATCTGAGCCTGGAGCTGAGCCTATAGTGGTAATCAAGGCAGTGTGTGGAGTAGTGGTCAGCAGTCTGCTAGCCTTGCTTGGAATGTTTGCTTCATCACTTCCGTGTTGGGAGACCATAGTTAATTCTTAACATCTGCAATAGTCAGTTTTCTTATGTGTGCAGTGGAGTTGTAGAAATAATACTGCTCTAAAAGGGGAGGACCTATGCAATAGGCAGAGAAAGCACTTAGAAGAGTTTCAGCTTTTATGAACTTTACATCTTAAGCTTAGGTTGCTTGGTAGAAAATAATTTTCAAGAAAACTTTGGGGCCCTGGAGGAAAATTATGGAGAAATCCATTTGTGTTCTTGTAGTTATACTCTTATGCTATCACCAACCTAGACAGCATATGAAAAAGCAGAGGCGTTACTTTGCCAACAAAGGTCCGTCTAGTCAAAGCTATGGTTTTTCCAGTAGTCATGTATGGATGTGAGAGTTGGATGATACAGAAAGCTGAGAAGAATTGATGCTTTTGAACTGTGATGTTGGAGAAGACTCTTGAGACTCCCTTGGACTGCAAGGAGATCCAATCAGTCCATCCTAAAGGAGATCAGTCCTGAATATTCATTGGAAGGACTGATGCTGAAGCTGAAACTCCAATAGTTGGCCACCTATTGACAGACTGACTCATTTGAAAAGACCCTAATGCTGGGAAAGATTGAGGGCAGGAAGGGAAGGGAATGACAGAGGATGAGATGGTTGGATGGCATCACTGACTCGATGGATATGAGTTTGAGTAAACTCCAGGAGTCAGTGCTGGACAGGGAGGCCTGGTGTACTGTGATCCATGGGGTCACAAAGAGTCAGACACGACTGAGTGACTGAACTGACTGAGTCATACCTTTGGGTTGGGGTTCTGAGGCAGAGGTGGGAATAACCCTTTAAGTGACCCCCACACCCCCAGTTCTCTCTGCTGGTGAGAGTCTATCTGGAGTTTAAGGGTGAAGAAGTGAAGTGGATGCATTTTTCCCGGTGAGTGAGCATCAGCTGGCCCCCTTCACCTTCAGTCGCCTGAGCTGTTCTGCTTCCCGTTTTTGAGGTGGCACCTCACTGCCAGGCTGCAGATGAGACAGAGACAAGGAGAGGGGTAGAGGCTGGCCGCTGAGGCAGAGGAGAGACCACCACCGTGGCTTGGATCCTGGAAGGCGAAGAAGAGGAGAGTCTTCAGGGAAACCAGAGAGGCTGACTTTTGCTCTGAGGAAGGACTCCTCTTTCATTGCAAGAGCCCTTAGAAAGCCCAGGTCCCATGGCAAGTTTGTCATTTAAAAAGTTTCGTGTGTGTGTGAGTCACTCAGTTGTGTCCGACTCTCTACAACCCCATGACTGTGGCCAGGCTCCTCTGTCTGTGGGATTCTCCAGGCAAGAACACTGGAGTGGATTGCCAAAAAGTTTGGTACAGGATGCCTTTTCTGGGGGATGCCCTGGGGTCTGAGGACCCAGTGATCCAGCTGGCCAGTTTCTGCCACCTCCCTGCCTTCTCTTCCTGCAAGAGAAGGCAGACCAGGCCTTTTTTCAACCGCTGACCCTCAGTTGTCTTCTCTCTGCAATTGTTGGCATTGCAGGGGTGGGGAAGGACAAAGCCACTTCCAGTTTTTCCTGAGAAACCAAGAATTTAGGGTAATTTTCTCAGCTGCTCCTTGTGGCCGCCTCCCCTTGCCCTCTCCCCTCTCTGTCCCTAGTCTCTGGGGGGTATTTGGAAACCCCTGGCTACTCCCTCTCAGCCCCCTGCTGTGACCGTGTCTGTCAGTTTCTGCTTCCTAAACCTTCCCAGGCTCCAATAATCTCCTGTGTTTTTCCCATAAGCTCTTTTGAATTCGCTCACTCATGTAACATCCAGGAGAAGAGCTGTGTTGTTATGCCAAAGCCAGCTTCTCCCATGAGCCATTGTCACACAAATAAAATAGATGTTTGCCTTTGTTCCTTGTGTTCCACTTTTTTACACTCCCAGGCACAGGCTTTTAACAGAGTTTATTAGAAATGGAAAAGAAAGCCTCTAAAGGCAGCAAGGGCGCCTGAGCATTCTTCTGATTCTAGCTCCTGCCCTTCCTTGGTGCCTGTGTTTTCGGTAATGAATGTCACAGGGGGGGACGGAGAGATGAATGGGGACTGATAAGTGCAAACCATTATTGCCTTCAGCTCTGGGACCCCCAGTGCCCGAGCTCTGCGCTGCACAGCAGAAAGCACTTTTCTGCCGTCCTCCCATGTCCTCCACCCGGACCCATAGGAGGACTTTTCCGTATTGGTGCAAAGGAGGGAAGGTGCTGAGAGTCCAGTACTCTGGTTACTGGTTCTGGCTTTACCACCAGCATTTGGGACAGCCGTGCTGTGTGACAAGCTTTCTGGGTTCCATTTCCTTCTGTGTAGTGAACCTGTGAACTTGTTCCGGCATTGGGAGGTTGCATAACTATATATGTTAAGATAGTCTTCCTTGGGTTAAGGAAGAAATATAGGCCCCTCCATGCACCCAGAGTGCCCGCCACTGGTTGCTTTCCCATGGGACTCCAGAGACTAAGACAACCTGGTGGGATAATATCAGCTATGCAAACCCTTGGTAAACTGTACAGTGCTATGTCTGAGTGTGGTTTTGCCATTGCTGTTTCTCTTGAGTCCGCTGGCCTGTAGTGGGCCCATTGTAGGGTGCTGAGAGGGGAAAGGTGAAGGAAGGTATGAGGGTTGCATAGGCCTGGTGAAAGGCTATTGATGGAGGCATCTAAGGTGGGGTAAAACCTGGACAGTGTGGAAGGGAAGACAGAGGGAAGTGATGTGTGGTAAGAAAACAGATCAGTTAGTGCACTGGAGAGAGTGCTTGTCTTAGTCCATTCAGGCTGTGGTAACAACACACCGCAGACCAAGAGGTCTACTAAAAATAGGAATTAATTTCTCACTGCCCTGGAAGCTAGAAGTCCAAGATCAGGGGCCAGCATGGCTCAGTGTATCTCCTCTTGGTCACAGTGCTGTGTCCTCCCATGGTGGAGGGGGTGAGGGATTTCTCTTATAAGAACACTAGTCTCATTTCTGAGGGCTCCATTCAAAGGCTCCACCTCCTAATGCCATTACCTTGGGCTTTAAGATTTAATATGTGGATTTTAGTGGGGGAGGCGCAAAACATTCTGACCTCAGCAAGGACTGTGAAATGATTGGCATCTTTATTATGCTTTCAGTTTGGATTTCACCCCAGCTCCCTCATTTCTGAACCTACGTTGAGTTGTCAGAGTCCCTCCTGTTATGTTATTAGTTCAGTTCAGTTCAGTTGCTCAGTCGTGTCCGACTCTTTGTGAACCCATGAACTGTAGCACGCCAGGTCTATCACCAACTCCTGGAGTCTACCCAAACCCATGTCCACTGAGTTGGTGATGCCATCCAACCATCTCATCCTCTGTTGTCCCCTTCTCCTCCTGCCCTCAATCTTTCCCAGCATCAGGGTCTTTTTCCAGTGAGTCAGCTCTTTGTATCAGGTGGCCAAAGTATTGGAGTTTCACCTTTAACATCAGTCCTTCCAATGAACACCCAGGACTGATCTCCTTTAGGATGGACTAGTTGGATCTCCTTGCAGTCCAAAGGACTCTCAAGAGTCTTCTCCAACACCACAGTTCAAAAGCATCAATTCTTTGGTGCTCAGCTTTTTTCATAGTCCAACTCTCACATCTATACATGACTTACTGAAAAAAATGTAGCCTGGACTAGATGGACCTTTGTTGGCAAAGTAATGTCATAACTTTTCTTCCAAGGAGTAAGCGTTTTTTAATTTCATGGCTGCAGTCACCATCTGCAGTGATTTTGGAGCCCAGAAAAATAAAGTTAGCCACTTTTCCCACTGTTTCCCCATTTATTTGCCATGAAATGATGGGACCAGATGCCATGATCTTAGTTTTCTGAATGTTGAGCTTTAAGCCAGTTTTTTCACTCTCACTTTCATCCAGAGGCTTTTTAGTTCCTCTTCACTTTTTGCCATAAAGGTGGTGTCATCTGCATATCTGAGGTTACTGACATTTCTCCAGGCAATCTTGATTCCAGCTTGTGCTTCGTCCAGCCCAGAGTTTCTCATGATGTACTCTGAGCTGCACAGCAGAAAGCACTTTTCTGCCGTCCTCCCATGTCCTCCACCCGGACCCATAGGAGGACTTTTCCGTATTGGTGCAAAGGAGGGAAGGTGCTGAGAGTCCAGTACTCTGGTTACTGGTTCTGGCTTTACCACCAGCATTTGGGACTGCCGTGCTGTGTGACAAGCTTTCTGGGCTTCCATTTCCTTCTGTGTAGTGAACCTGTGAACTTGTTCCGGCATTGGGAGGTTGCATAACTATATATGTTAAGATAGTCTTCCTTGGGTTAAGGAAGAAATATAGGCCCCTCCATGCACCCAGAGTGCCCGCCACTGGTTGCTTTCCCATGGGACTCCAGAGACTAAGACAACCTGGTGGGATAATATCAGCTATGCAAACCCTTGGTAAACTGTACAGTGCTATGTCTGAGTGTGGTTTTGCCATTGCTGTTTCTCTTGAGTCCGCTGGCCTGTAGTGGGCCCATTGTAGGGTGCTGAGAGGGGAAAGGTGAAGGAAGGTATGAGGGTTGCATAGGCCTGGTGAAAGGCTATTGATGGAGGCATCTAAGGTGGGGTAAAACCTGGACAGTGTGGAAGGGAAGACAGAGGGAAGTGATGTGTGGTAAGAAAACAGATCAGTTAGTGCACTGGAGAGAGTGCTTGTCTTAGTCCATTCAGGCTGTGGTAACAACACACCGCAGACCAAGAGGTCTACTAAAAATAGGAATTAATTTCTCACTGCCCTGGAAGCTAGAAGTCCAAGATCAGGGGCCAGCATGGCTCAGTGTATCTCCTCTTGGTCACAGTGCTGTGTCCTCCCATGGTGGAGGGGGTGAGGGATTTCTCTTATAAGAACACTAGTCTCATTTCTGAGGGCTCCATTCAAAGGCTCCACCTCCTAATGCCATTACCTTGGGCTTTAAGATTTAATATGTGGATTTTAGTGGGGGAGGCGCAAAACATTCTGACCTCAGCAAGGACTGTGAAATGATTGGCATCTTTATTATGCTTTCAGTTTGGATTTCACCCCAGCTCCCTCATTTCTGAACCTACGTTGAGTTGTCAGAGTCCCTCCTGTTATGTTATTAGTTCAGTTCAGTTCAGTTGCTCAGTCGTGTCCGACTCTTTGTGAACCCATGAACTGTAGCACGCCAGGTCTATCACCAACTCCTGGAGTCTACCCAAACCCATGTCCACTGAGTTGGTGATGCCATCCAACCATCTCATCCTCTGTTGTCCCCTTCTCCTCCTGCCCTCAATCTTTCCCAGCATCAGGGTCTTTTTCCAGTGAGTCAGCTCTTTGTATCAGGTGGCCAAAGTATTGGAGTTTCACCTTTAACATCAGTCCTTCCAATGAACACCCAGGACTGATCTCCTTTAGGATGGACTAGTTGGATCTCCTTGCAGTCCAAAGGACTCTCAAGAGTCTTCTCCAACACCACAGTTCAAAAGCATCAATTCTTTGGTGCTCAGCTTTTTTCATAGTCCAACTCTCACATCTATACATGACTTACTGAAAAAAATGTAGCCTGGACTAGATGGACCTTTGTTGGCAAAGTAATGTCATAACTTTTCTTCCAAGGAGTAAGCGTTTTTTAATTTCATGGCTGCAGTCACCATCTGCAGTGATTTTGGAGCCCAGAAAAATAAAGTTAGCCACTTTTCCCACTGTTTCCCCATTTATTTGCCATGAAATGATGGGACCAGATGCCATGATCTTAGTTTTCTGAATGTTGAGCTTTAAGCCAGTTTTTTCACTCTCACTTTCATCCAGAGGCTTTTTAGTTCCTCTTCACTTTTTGCCATAAAGGTGGTGTCATCTGCATATCTGAGGTTACTGACATTTCTCCAGGCAATCTTGATTCCAGCTTGTGCTTCGTCCAGCCCAGAGTTTCTCATGATGTACTCTGTTATTAGACTTAAGCTCAAATTTCATTCATCAGTAAGGATATCACCTCAGTTAACAAACATACTCCATATCTATTAATATAACCCAGAATTATAATGATCACATGTTGGTCTTTTTGTCAATCAAGTTTCCCTTCAGACTATCTGAACTTATTGTCCCATCTTTTCTCTCATAAGATGGTGCCAATGTAGAGCTCACTGACTCTCTGTTTCATATTTAAGAGACAAGCTTTGCCCTGATAAATAAAGCCACTTTAGATAATTCAGAATATTGGCTGGAGCCATATAGATAAATCCTTGAATGGATGTTTAGGGGCTTAAAATGGTATTGATGAAGGGCTGGCCAGAAGAGGAAGAGGAGGGAAGAATCAGAGGTAAAAGTGGGACCCAGCCTCCTTGATGGCTCCAGGGAGTCATACTTTCATATGATCTCCTCCCATAATGACTCAGAGGGCCAGTCAAGTATGGCAGTGGTTACAGTGTGTAACTTCGGACACTCTGTCATGAAAGGCACTACCACTTCCTCCCTGGTCCCTTGGATCTCTCACTCTGGGAAAAGTCAGTCATTATGACATGAGGAAACTCATGTGAAAAGAACAGGGGTCTCCTGCCAAAAGCAAGCCCCAGTTTGCCAGCCATATAAGGGATCCACTTTGAAAGAAGGTTCTAAATCCCAGTATAATTCTGATTAAGCAGTGGAAGTGAGAAATAGATTCAAGGAATTAGATCTGATAGAGTGCCTGAAGAAGTATGGACAGAGGTTTGTGACATTGTACAAGAGGCAGTGATCAAGACCATCCCCGAGAAAAAGAAATGCAAAAAGGCAAAATGGTTGTCTGAGGAGGTCTTATAAAGAGCTGAGAAAAGAAGAGAAGCTAAAGGCAAAGGAGAAAAGGAAAGATATATCCATTTGAATACAGATTTCCAAAGAATAGCACAGAGGATGAGAAAGCCTTACTCAGTGATCAGTGCAAAGAAATAGAGGAAAACAATGGAATGTGGAAAACTGGAAATTTCTTTAAGAAAATTAGAGATTCCATGGGAACATTTCATGCAAAGATAGGCTCAATAAAGGACAGATAAAGATGGGCACAAAAAAGGACACAAACAGTATGGACCTAACAGAAGCAGAAGATACTAAGAAGAGATGGCAAGAATACACAGAACTATACAAAAAAGATCCTCATGAACCAGTGTGATCACTCACCTAGAGGCAGACATCCTGGAATGTGAAGTCAAGTGGGCCTTAGAAAGCATCACTACGAACAAAGCTAGTGGAGGTGATGGAATTCCAGTTGAGCTATTTCAAATCCTAAAAGATGATGCTGTAAAAGTACTGCCCTCACTATGCCAGCAAATTTGGAAAATTCAGCAGTGGCCACAGATCTGGAAAATGTCAGTTTTCATTCCAGTCTCTAAGAAAGGCAATACCAAAGAATGTTCAAACTACCACACTCATCTCACACGCTAGTAAAGTAATGCTCAAAATTCTCTGAGCCAGGCTTCAACAGTATGTGAACCATGAATTTCCACATGTCCAAGCTGGATTTAGAAAAAGCAGAGGAACCAGAGATCAAATTGCCAATATCCATTAGATCATTGAAAAAGCAAGAGAGTTCCAGAAAAACATCTATTTCTGTTTTATTGACTATGGCAAAGCCTTTGAGTGTGTGGATCACAATAAACTGTGGAAAATTCTTAAAGAGATGGCAATACCAGATTCCCTGACCTGCCTCCTGAGAAATCTATATGCAGGTCAGGAAGCAACAGTTAGAACTGGACATGGAACAACAGACTGGTTCTAAATGGGGAAAGAAGTATGTCAAGGCTGTCTATAGTCACCCTGTTTATTTAACTTATATGCAGAGTACATCATGTGAAGTGCTGGATTGAATGAAGCACAAGCTGGAATCAAGATTGCAGAGAGAAATATCAATAACTTCAGATATGCAGATGACACCACCCTTATGGCAGGAAGCAAAATGGAACTAAAGAGCCTCTTGATGAAAGTGAAAGAGGAGAGTGCAAAAGTTGGCTTAAAGCTCAACATTCAGAAAATGAAGATCATGGCATCTGGTCCCATCACTTCATGGCAAATAGATGGGGAAACAATGGAAACAGTGAAAGATTTTATTTTTTTGAGCTCCAAAATCACTGCAGATGGTGACTGCAGCCATGAAACTAAAAGACGCTTGCTCTTTGGAAGAAAAGCTATGATCTACCTAGACAGCATATTAGAAAAAATTACTTTGACAACAAAGGTCCATCTAGTCCAAGCTATGGTTTTTCCAGTAGTCATATATGAATTCTGAGAGTTGGACTATAAAGAAAGTTGAGAGCCGAAGAATTGATGCTTTTGAACTGTGGTGTTGGAGGAGACTCTTGAGAGTCCCTTGGACTGCAAGATTAAACCAGTCAATCCTAAAGGAAATTGGTCCTGAATATTCATTGGAAGGACTGCTACTGAAGGTGAAACTCCAATACTTTGGCCACCTGATGTGAAGAATTGACTCCTTGGAAAAGACCCTGATGCTGGGGAAGATTGATGCTGGGGAGGAGAAGGGGACAACAGAGGATGAGATGGTTGGACGGCATCACCGACTCAATGGACATGAATTTGAGTAAGCTCCAGGAGTTGATGATAGACAGGGAAGCCTGGCATGCTGCAGTCCATGGGGTCACAAAGAGTCAGATATGATTGAGCGACTGAACTGGACTAACTACTGCATAATCCCAATCAAGTGTTCAGATGACTGTAGTCCTGGTCTGTCTCTTGGCCCTAATAGAAATCCCCAAGTCAGAATTATCCAGCTGAGTTGCTCCTGAATTTCTAACCAATAGGAACTCTGAGTGATAATAAATGTTTAGTCTTATTTTAAGCCACTGAATTCTGGGGCAACACTAGGTAACTAATACAGTGGTATGAACTTGGTGCCAAGGAAACCTGCCAGTCAAAACTAGAGAAGCCAATTTTTGCTTTTAATCTACAGAGTAAAAGTGTGTGTGTGTGTGTATGTGGTGGGGCGGGGTGGGGGGGGATGAGACTGATTTTTTTTTTTTTAAAGAAAACTTTGTAGTTTATTTAAATTGCATTGCAGGAGGGAAAAGAGGAAAGTACGCACCAGTCAGAGGCCTGGGAATTCCGTACCCCAGATCCTTCACACATCAAGTTTCAGGCTTAAGAAAGTCCATGAACACAACCAAAGGCCCCTATGGATATTGCCCTGTGGTCATCAGGAGAGGAGGTGTCTTGTGACATTGTGGGGGAAAGATGAAGTCTTGTGATTCTCAGCAGAGGAGAGGAAGGTGGCCCTTGCCCAAGTTAGCAAACTTCAAAAAGGCTTTTTGAAAAGCATACAGATGGCACGTCTTTGAAAGAAGTCACTATATTTGTCCAGTAGAACATGCAAGGTCTCTAAATGGGCTATAGCATCTTTCGAAGAGAGTAAGGCTTTGAAGATCTATAAAGGGGTCATGGTGGGGATCAAGCTGAGTAAAACACTCTGGCTCTCTTGTTAGTTGAGATTTTTCAATTTCAGAATATGTGACATGAAGTTCAGTTGACTGTGGATGTCACCAGCATGAGATCACAAATAAAAGCCAGCCCATAAGGATCAGGAGCTGGGCAGAGCTGGGGGGCCAGGGTCAGGGCCGGGTCTGGGGGCCAAGTGGGGAGGACTTTACAGTTGTCCCAGATGTGGCTGCTGCTCAGATATATTTAGAGGGACTTAAGCTTCTATGACTGGCTTAAGCAGTTCCACGTTCAGTCTAGAGTTCTCCAATATCCTTTCTAAAACTGGGCGGGTGGTGGTGGGGAGGATGCTGTTAGCATTTCCCTATGTAAGAAATGCATTGACTAGACTAGGATGAGGCCACGATGCATAGCCATGAGGGAGTCTGGCCCTTGCGGTGAGACGCGCCCCATACAGGAAGCCTAGGATGTGGTTTTCACTTCCCTTCAGAGAAGCCAGTTTTCTTCCCTCCCAGTGTATGTGCCTTGCCATCCAGATAGTATGTGAAGACTGGATGGAGGGCACTCGTCAAAGCTGATGACACTCAGAATTACTGTTATTTTCAAGACATTAAATCATGTCACCTTTTCCATAAGATGGGCTCTGGATAGTACTTTTTGTGATTTAAAATAAAATGCAGCCAATTGAGGAAATAACGTTAGAGAATTTTAAAAAGGCAGTAATGTCTTCATCTAGGTGCTCAAAAGTGTGGGTCGTTTTATATCTCCTCTGGGTAAATGGCCACAAGAGAGGTATGGCCTAGTTAAGACTGATCTGGATATAAAAACCAAAATTCCACTTGAAATAAAATAAGCAAACCAAAGCAAAAGCAAAACCAGAAAATGAAAGAGGAAAAGAAAAGAAAGAGAAATTTACTGGACTGTTTCCTACTTCACTGATTTGACTTAGCTCCATCTTCCACTTTCTTGGTTCATATTCTCAAGAGAGAGAATTGAATTGGCAAGAGTGGCTTGGGATCCTTCCCAGGCAGTCAGGTAGAATTTTGGAGGGGGCCTACCCTTGTGGGCAGAGAAGGCAATGGCACCCCACTCCAGTACTCTTGCCTGGAAAATCCCATGGACAGAGGAGCCTGGAAGGCTGCAGTCCATGGGGTCGCTGAGGGTCGAACACGACTGAATGACTTCACTTTCACTTTTCACGTTCATGCATCGGAGAAGGAAATGGCAACCCACTCCAGTGTTCTTGCCTGGAGAATCCCAGGGACAGGGGAGCCTGGTGGGCTGCCATCTATGGCGTCGCACAGAGTCGGACATGTCTGAAGTGGCTTAGCAGTAGCAGTACCCTTGTGGGTGGGGTAAGGTCATTATCAGACAGGCGGGCCATAGATTGGATGGACACTCCAGAATCTCCCTGCAAACTTCCCACCTGGTGGGGAGCACTGGTTAGTTCATAAATGCACACCTTGAGGGACTGTAAAGTGTGGTAAAGAAATACAAGGCTGGCTGTAAAGTTGCCAGCTGAACAACAAAAAAAAGAGAGAGAGAATTTCACGTTCATGCATCGGAGAAGGAAATGGCAACCCACTCCAGTGTTCTTGCCTGGAGAATCCCAGGGACAGGGGAGCCTGGTGGGCTGCCATCTATGGCGTCGCACAGAGTCGGACATGTCTGAAGTGGCTTAGCAGTAGCAGTACCCTTGTGGGTGGGGTAAGGTCATTATCAGACAGGCGGGCCATAGATTGGATGGACACTCCAGAATCT
Source organism: Madoqua kirkii (assembly GCA_006408675.1). Taxonomy (NCBI): domain Eukaryota; kingdom Metazoa; phylum Chordata; class Mammalia; order Artiodactyla; family Bovidae; genus Madoqua; species Madoqua kirkii. The sequence continues at coordinate 15,994 of SJYC01020976.1, forward strand.
CCCTGCAAACTTCCCACCTGGTGGGGAGCACTGGTTAGTTCATAAATGCACACCTTGAGGGACTGTAAAGTGTGGTAAAGAAATACAAGGCTGGCTGTAAAGTTGCCAGCTGAACAACAAAAAAAAGAGAGAGAGACAAAAGGAACGAGGAAGCTGGTGGAAAGAGAAAAGAGGAGGGGAGAGAAAATTAAGTATGCAATAATGGTTATATAAAAAATATTTTTTTGTTTATCTGATATGTATATTTAATTAAGCATCTTGTATTTTATCCAGCAATGCTACCCAAGGGTAATCCTTTTCTACTGAAGCTGTCATGAAGAAGGACTTGGGAGAATTTAAACTGAGCCTCGAAATAAAGTTTCCACACCCTGGGGCTGCTTGTGTCCATGTCCTGTTTGTTTTCTGTGCTCTGTTTTGATTTTCGAGAGAAGCAACCTACTGTAATGAAAAAGCAGAGAGCCTGGCTCTGAGATCTGGATCTGTCACTTAGGAACTGAATGATGCTGGGCAAACCATTTGGTTTTCAGGTGCCTCAGTTTTCTCATCTAGAAACCAGGCAGAGCAATGCCTGTTTCAGAAGGCAGCTGTGGGTAGGATTAAGCAGGTAGGATTAGCCAGGGGGATACCACCCACATGGGGAGAGTATGGCAGCCCACTCCAGTATTCTTGCCTGGAGAATCCACCTGGGCAGAGGAGCCTGGCGGGCTACAGTCCATAGGGTCGCAAAGAGTCGGACACGACTGAAGCGACTTGGCATAGTACAGCACATACCACCCATCTCGCAGGTGCTCAGCTAATATGGATTCCTCTTTCTCTTTCCATCCTCATGGGGTGAATAGAAATACCAGTCTCTATTACTATTCATTGATTGCCATAATCATTTATATGCCAGGTGCAGGGTTATGTGTTGTATAAGCATTGCCTCAGTTAATTCAAGCAGTGGTTGAAGGAGAGAGCTACTCTTTTCATTCTCAGTTTACTGATAATGGAACGGGGGCTCAGGTTGGTGCAAGAGGATGGACCAGAACTTCTAAAGGTCAGAACTTAGCTGTAAATCCAGGCCCATGGGACTCCAGAGTGCATGTTCTCTGCTTCCACTCAAATAACTTCTGTTGTGCCCATAAAGCACCACCCCCCCACCCGCCACCACCCGGCATGCCCTGGGGCATGTTTGCAGTGTCGCATCTACTCAGTGTTCAGCCGCTCCTTTCAGTAATATATGTTGTGAGCTCACGCTGTCACAGGCTTCTTTCTGGACACTGAGTATGCACTGATGATCAAGTCTAAGGCCTCCTTCAGAGAGTTTCCATCCAGACTAGGAAACAGATAATAAGCACATGGACAGACACAGGTAAGACACAGCACCGCACTGTGGTATGAGATATGAAGGACAGGAATGAGAGGTGTAACCTGGGGTTAGAGTGGGAGAGAGAAATTGTGTTTATTTTTATTTGAAGGATAATTGCTTTCTTATGCTGCATTGGTTTCTACCAAACGTCAACCTGAATCAGCCATAGGTTTACCCACATCCCCTCACACTTGAACATCCCTCCCACCTCCTTCCCCACCCCACCCCTCTAGGTTGTTACTGAGCCCCGCTTTGAGTTCCCTGAGTTGATCATAGATAAGAGTGTTTACGAAGGGTTTCTCTGAGGAGGTGAGCTGTGAGCCCAGACCTAAAGAAAGCAAGAGGAGAAAGGGCAGAGGATGTGCCAAAGGTAAGCACAGAGACAAGAGCAAGGTGGGGTGACGGTGCCGGAGCCCAGCGAGGAAGCCGGCATAAAGCAGAGTGTGTGAAGGAGGGAGGCAGCAGACGAGGTCAGGCCCTAGCCAGGAATTGGAGATTTTCTCCTTGGTGATGGAAGATGATCATTTGCCAGGGGGCTGTTAGCTTGTGACCCGCGGCGCCCACCGCAGCTTCAGGAGAAAGGCCCCTGGCGCTGAGCAGCAGCTGTGTCGGCACAAGGAAACCAATCATGCCACTTATCGCCCCGGTTGGAAAAGTAATTGCAGACACATGCGTAAAGGGCAGGGCAATCTTTTCTGCCAATTATGTGCCCTGCTATTAGGCGATTAGGAGCTGGTAAAGTCCCGGTGGGTGTGAGGGATTAGCAGCACAATTCTCTCTCCCGTCACCTTGGCATTTCTGCTTCTCTCTAAGGCGCCTTCTTCCCTCCCCAGGTTCCGGTCTCAGCTTGACCAGGTGCCTCTCCCAAATTATGTCCCCTCAAACACACTTGTCCTAGTCTATAAAAGGAAAAATCCCTGCAAGAGACTCCTATCAAACTGCAGTTGAAAAACAAAGTTAGGTCTGCCCAGCTAGGCAGTTGCAAACTTGTATTTACAGCAATATTTGGGAAGACTGTTTGGTTCCAGGTGTTTCCAAAGCTGCTCATCACCCAGACTGTGCTGGTCCTTGCTGTTCTTTTCA
>SJYC01020978.1:0-28408 GCA_006408675.1 Madoqua kirkii
TGAGAGTTGGACTGTGAAGAAAGCTGAGCACTGAATAATTGATGCTTTTGAACTGTGGTGTTGGAGAAGACTCTTGAGAGTCCCTTGGACTGCAAGGAAATCCAACCAGTCCATTCTGAAGGAGATGAGCCCTGAGATTTCTTTGGAAGGAATGATGCTAAAGTTGAAACTCCAGTACTTTGGCCACCTCATGCAAAGAGTTGACTCGTTGGAAACGACTCTCATGCTGGGAGGGACTGGGGGCAGGAGGAGAAGGGGACAACAGAGGATGAGATGGCTGGATGGCATCACTGACTCGATAGACTTGAGTCTGTGTGAACTCTGGGAGTTGGTGATGGACACAGAGGCCTGGTGTGCTGCGATTCATGGGGTGACAGAGTCGGACACAACTGAGCGACTGAACTGAACTGATAAGAAATAATTAAATAAAAATAAGATATATTTCAACTAGATAAAGTAAGTAATAATAAAATAGTAAAATTTTAAATAAAACAATTCTCAATCAATGTTACTTTTCTTTAATTATTCCCCCCACGCAGCTCAGAACTTGGCAGATGTCAAGATCTTAATTGGTGATGACTTAAGTTAGCTTGCCTAGAAAGTGACAGAATGGAACTTAAACCTTGGGTGTGTGACTGTAAAGGCTGTGCTTATTAACAAGCAAGAAAACTGAGGCTTGCAGAGAACTGACTTATTCCCTGCTAAGGCACAGGTAGGCCGTGGAGACTGGCTTAGGACTCAGATGCTTGGACTCCCTGTTTAATGCTTTTTCTTCTATCCACCCTACCTCCACCCTCTAGTACAGGTTGTCTGTCATTGGTCACCAGTAAGAGGGGATACTCATATTTCATAGGGATCTATTTAAGATATTCAAACGTTTAACAACAACAACAAACACAAAACATGAGTGTAAAGTGCTCGGAAGAGCACTTGGCACTTACAAAGATCACAGCTCTTAAGAATATCATGCATGAGTATATCAATATATAGATATTATTTTGAGGTATTTTTGGCACTGGGCTTTTTGAGGATGTAGGTGTGAAATCAGACTTGGTTCCTTACCTTAAGACGCTGGTAGTCCAGAGAGGGACCCTAGTAAATTAATTATGACATCATCTAAGTATACAATTAACTCACTCTGGGTAGATCTGAGGTGACTTCCTGGAGGAAGCGGCATTTGAGAGGATTGGTCCTTAACTAAGAGCTGCTGCTGCTGCTAAGTCGCTTCAGTCATGTCCGACTCTGTGCGCTGTGACCCAGTAAGTGGACCTAGGCTGCACAAGAGAAATCCAAGAAAGCAACACGTGCAGAGGTCCTGTGGAATGCAGTAGCCTTGCATGAGGTGGGGTGAATGGTAGAATGTTCTGTATGGCTGGTGCCTGAGTTAGGCTGGGGAGATAAAGCAGAACAGCCCTCTGGAATTGTTATGTATGACACTGAATGCCGAGTTAGGGCTTTGGAACTGAAGGTAGTGGGGAGTCACTGAAGGCTTTATGTGTAGACCAGGGATAGATACAGGAACGAAAGCCAAGAACAAACCTGCTGTCATTCACTGCTAGGCGAAATAATGCCTAGTTCATACTAGATGCTCGATACTCATGCTTTAACTGGAAGTCAGATGGGGAGTTGGAGGAGTATGGCACTCTAGGGATCAACTACTTACCTTGATTCCAGAAAAATAATCCTTTTTTGTTTTCCTTTTTACTATATCTTGCTGCTTATTATCAAAACAACTGCTGAATGAGTGAGTGAACAAAGAAATGAATAAAGAGTTGTCCTATTCTACTTTCTACATAAAGAGAGGTGTGATTCACGGGCATGGAAGGCCTGTTAGCTGGAAGCAATTAAGTTAGGGAAGTCCTAAAATAAATAACCCTTTAGCCCCCAAAGAATAATAACTGGATCATGAGCATCTTTTGGGAATTTGTGAAGACTTGCCTCTTCACCCTTCAGGCTCCATGAGAAGCAATGAGAATTCTTTGTCTTCTCTTTTGACATTCTGTGGTCTTCAGAGTTTCCTGGGGATGATGAGTGAATCAATAGATTCATTACAAGCACAGGAACCTGGCACTTTGAAAGGCTTTAGATGAATTCCTGACCCCTGAAGTAAGAGAAAATAGTGTGAAAATACTCTACCATGTGATCCTCAAGTGTCCCCTTCAGCCTCAGAGTTTTCTTCTCTTCACCCTTGGGAAAACCAGTTCCTGAATTCACCAAGAGCAGCACCTTGTTCTTTGCAAAGAGGATAGACAGTAGTTTAATTGGTTCACTCACAGGGCCCCCAGGCCCTTGACCTCAGGCTTATACAACATAAGACTGAGGTGTGCACACCTAATCCTGACCACATTTTTGCACAGTGATTCTCCAGCAGCATTCCGCAGTCTTCAACCATTGGACAACTGCGTGGTACTCCTACTGAGATTAATGCAGCTGGAAATCCACTGGTCCATCTGTTCTCACTGGCCATAAAATCATGTGTTCACTCATTTCTTTAAAAGAAAGAAAGAAGATTGAGTGCCTACTTGTCATGGACCAGGTCTAGTTCTAGGTCCAGGAGTACCATGCTCTTAAACATATTTCGTTGTCATTATGAAACTCATACTGTAGTGAGGGAAACAAACATAGAAAGAAGTGAATAATAAAATGAAATAATGACAAAGGATGGGAATAAATAAGGAAATGAGCTAAATAAAGAGTGAACTGATGAGGGATGGCTTCTCCTCTGAGGAGGTGATGCACAAACAGATTTTGGGAGGATGAACAACCTGGAAGTAGGGGAAAGAACATTCCAGAAAGAGAGACTAGAATGTGCCAAGGCTCGGGTGTAGGGAAAAACTTGGCCTGCCTGATGACTGAGAAAAGAGCAGGGCACAGTGAGCAAGGGGACAGTGCAAACAGGATGAATTTGGAGAGGGAGACAAAGGAGAGCTTTGCAAGTCCTCAGGGGCTGTGACCAATTTCCCTTTTCTGTCATGTGCTAGAAGAGAATTTTGTAATTCAAGGCATACTCACTTTTGAATTTTATGCAATAGAAACAGTAGATAAAACTTCCATGTGGAGTTTTGGGACTGAACGGGGACACACTGTGGGCCAACAGTTTGAGGACCACTGCTCCGGGCGGTGGATGCTGATACTGGAGGTGCACTGTTTGCTGCAATAATTATGACAAACAACAGATGTGCAAGGCTAAGCAGGACCTCTCCTACGCACCTGCACTATTTTATCGATGCCGCCCACTCACGTGTACTGAATGTCTACTCAGAGCCAGACAATGTGTGGCCAAGGGGTGTTCAAGGGAGAGAAAGACAGATGTCATCCCTACATCATGGAAATTGCACACTGGCCATTTGAACTCCATAAAAGCTCAGCTTAAGAAACAAAAGAGAGTCTTCGATTTGCTTTTCCTGGTTCTCATTTGATTAACTTCCGGCAGCTGTCACACATTCCAAATCATTGAAATATAGTTTTCTGTGCTTAACTTGCTTCCACAGATTAACTTTCCTCAACTCATTATGGTGGCCTTGACCTCGGTCTATTCATAAAAGACCACAGAAACCATTAACCGGTTGGATTGTTCTTTCTAGGAGCAGCACAATTTTATCTACTAGAGGCATTGGCAGATTTGGATTGCATTGTAAATAAATTTATCCACTACAAACATTCAGGGATCTGCCTTGCATTGTAAATAAAATTTCCCAAGTAATTGTTAAGTGATGGCCTCACAATTATACTGGCACAAGAACACCAGCCAGAGACAGACTCAGCGGCTTTGCAGTAAATATCCAAACAGGAGCCTAGGGTTTTGCAGAGAAACAGCGGACATGGATTAGGTGGGTTGACAGAGAGGACTATTTAGTGAGTTGAGAAATCATGAAGGGCTTGGAACTGTAAACATGAAACATCGGTCATATGATGTAAATGTTTATGCTCTTAAATTTAAGTATTCACCTCTTAGCCCAGGGGTCTTCAACCTCTAGGATCTAATGCCTGATGATCCAAGGTGGAGCTGATGTAATAATTATAGAAAATAAACTGGAAAATAAACATAATGCACTTGAATCATTCCAAAATCATCCTCTCCCTCCTAGTTCATGGCAAAATTGTCTTCCAAGAAACCAGTCCCTGGTGCCTAAAAAGCTTGGGGGCCACTGATTTAGCCCATTTCCTAGCTGTACATAGCCTCAAGAAGAGGGTTCATTTATTTATCAGGCAGCTGTTGCTGGATAACAAACAGGCACACACTGTGGCATGCAGGAGTAAGCATTAATTCCTTTGGATCCATAGGTTGGTTGGGATTTGGCTAATCTAAGCTAGACTCTGCCTCTCACTGAAGATCTGTGGAGGGTGGGGGTGGCTGAGGGTCACCTGTTTGTTCTTCTCCTTGAACCAGTTGGAGAGCGAGGGTATGTTCTTTCCATGGGCATGGTACAGGTGTATGAGAGCCCCTAAGATCTAGACTCAGATCTGCACGCTGCCGCCATCACCTTGCTCTGTTAGCTGAAGCAAGCCATATGGTCAAGCCCAAAGTCAATGGTGAGGCAGTTCACTCCCCCATTAAGGAGGCATGGCTTAGATGCAGTGAAGGGCTAAGAACTGGAGCGCAAAGGAATCGCCTGTAATATAACGAGTATGTTTCATTCATCTATTATTGTCTACATTTCTTGTAAGTGCCAGACACTGCCAGGCAGCAGGAGAGATGATCATGTCTCACTGGTTAAAAATCTAAGAAAGAGAATTCTGGCTCTTTTATATGGCTTGTATAATAGTTTTCTAAGAAGTCTCACTTCCTTAGTTATGGCCTCAGTGCAATCCATCCTCCAGTGTGGCTAAAATGAACTTCTTAAAATGTAGATGAGATGTTGAACTCTCCCTTTAAGCAGTTTGGACGGTTTCCCTTCACCAGTAGGATACAGTGCAACCTCCAGATGTTGACATTTAAGCTGATCCTAACCTGGACCCCCAGACTGCCCACACTTGCCTTCTGCCATCCCTCTGGTTGTCAGCCTATCCCCCTAAGTATCCCCTCTTCCTTATTCCTGCTTGGGACCACAGACAGGTGGTGGGTGGGGGCCAGGAGCCATGGTATCACTGGAAGGCATCTTACCGAATGTACACAAGCATTATCTGTCAGTTATAATTGATGCCCCCACTGGCCAGCTCCCACCCCACACAGATGCTGCCATTTGTGATTTTGCCTAGAAGAGACTGTGAAGAAGAAACTTCAAATTAAGTTAGAGGGAGGTGTTGAATTGGAGCTGCCTTACACTGTTATTTAGTTTCTCATCAACAGGTACAAAAAGGACAATTTTGCCAAGTAGAGACTATGATGGTTTCATTGTTCAGTGGAAACCAACCACAGAGGAGCCCTTGCCTCTCCTTAAAGACCTCCTGAGCCCCCAGAGTGCTGGCTACGTTGCCTCTCTCGGCACCTCCCGCAGCACATTGTAATAGAATGATGTCTTTCTCTCTGTGAGTCATATTTTCTGAAGCACACAAACCATGCTTTTTCATTTCTTCCCTGTTGCCTAGCTCAGTGGCTAATATGCAGTAGGCACTGTATGTGATTTCTTGAATGAACGAATGAATCTAGGTAAGTGAGTGCTGGTGAATTCTCTAGAGGAGTGATTCTCAAACTATGCATATGAAAAGCTTGTAAAACAGAGATTTCTGGACTCTATCCCCCCATTTTTTTTTTTTTGAATCAGTACATCTGGAGTGAGGCCGAGAATTTTCATTTCTAATGAGTTCTCAGGTGATGCCGATGTTCCCAGTCTAGGGGGCCACAATTTGAAAACTGCTGCTTTACCATACTGATGCTGAGACGCTTCTGTGTAGAAATAACCCCAGTCACTAATTTTGGGTAAGGGAGACACCTAGAGGGGGGTTTTAACAGCTTCTAGTTGTCAGGATGAAATTGGTGACCAAATGTCCAATTTCTCTATTAATACCAAGCCCCCTTTAGGACTGGAGTTCTAAAGCCAAGTCAGTTGAACTGAGATGGCCTAAAAGTCACTCCCTGTTTTATCTCTTGTGCTAGCGTGGAAGTCATGATAGTATTAAATGCATTCAGAGGACATGATAATAGCGCCATACCTCAAAAGCCAAAGGAGTATTTTCTGTCAAATTCTTAGATGTTTGGGCTCTTCATACATACATTGAGGGAATTCAGAAAGCTGTCTCACCCCAGGTATCCTTCACTGGAGATCCCCAAGCACCTAGCTGTCTACCCTAGTCTCTGTGGAATGTTCCTTGCTGCATCTAATCCTACTCTAGAGCATCATAAGAGGAACTTGCCTTGTCATAGGCTGAACTGGGTGGCTAAGTGACAGTGAAGATTGTCAAGGTCATAGGATGCTTTCCATGGGAGGACTGAACTGTACATCGGAAAGTATTTCTGGTAGGACAATGCATGTAAGGAGAGGTTCATATCAACAGCACTATCATCAGCCCAGAAGCTAGGTAATGCATTTTCTCAACAAAAGTCATTTGAGCACCTACTATGTGCCAGACTCTGTTCTAGAAGCTGAGCACACAGCAGCAAAAGACAGACATGGGACTTATATTCCAGAGGGATGCACAGATGCAAAAAAAAAAAAAAAAAGTTAGAGGGAGGTGTTGAATTGGAGCTGCCTTACACTGTTATTTAGTTTCTCATCAACAGGTACAAAAAGGACAATTTTGCCAAGTAGAGACTATGATGGTTTCATTGTTCAGTGGAAACCAACCACAGAGGAGCCCTTGCCTCTCCTTAAAGACCTCCTGAGCCCCCAGAGTGCTGGCTACGTTGCCTCTCTCGGCACCTCCCGCAGCACATTGTAATAGAATGATGTCTTTCTCTCTGTGAGTCATATTTTCTGAAGCACACAAACCATGCTTTTTCATTTCTTCCCTGTTGCCTAGCTCAGTGGCTAATATGCAGTAGGCACTGTATGTGATTTCTTGAATGAACGAATGAATAGAGGTAAGTGAGTGCTGGTGAATTCTCTAGAGGAGTGATTCTCAAACTATGCATATGAAAAGCTTGTAAAACAGAGATTTCTGGACTCTATCCCCCCATTTTTTTTTTTTTGAATCAGTACATCTGGAGTGAGGCCTGAGAATTTTCATTTCTAATGAGTTCTCAGGTGATGCCGATGTTCCCAGTCTAGGGGGCCACAATTTGAAAACTGCTGCTTTACCATACTGATGCTGAGACGCTTCTGTGTAGAAATAACCCCAGTCACTAATTTTGGGTAAGGGAGACACCTAGAGGGGGGTTTTAACAGCTTCTAGTTGTCAGGATGAAATTGGTGACCAAATGTCCAATTTCTCTATTAATACCAAGCCCCCTTTAGGACTGGAGTTCTAAAGCCAAGTCAGTTGAACTGAGATGGCCTAAAAGTCACTCCCTGTTTTATCTCTTGTGCTAGCGTGGAAGTCATGATAGTATTAAATGCATTCAGAGGACATGATAATAGCGCCATACCTCAAAAGCCAAAGGAGTATTTTCTGTCAAATTCTTAGATGTTTGGGCTCTTCATACATACATTGAGGGAATTCAGAAAGCTGTCTCACCCCAGGTATCCTTCACTGGAGATCCCCAAGCACCTAGCTGTCTACCCTAGTCTCTGTGGAATGTTCCTTGCTGCATCTAATCCTACTCTAGAGCATCATAAGAGGAACTTGCCTTGTCATAGGCTGAACTGGGTGGCTAAGTGACAGTGAAGATTGTCAAGGTCATAGGATGCTTTCCATGGGAGGACTGAACTGTACATCGGAAAGTATTTCTGGTAGGACAATGCATGTAAGGAGAGGTTCATATCAACAGCACTATCATCAGCCCAGAAGCTAGGTAATGCATTTTCTCAACAAAAGTCATTTGAGCACCTACTATGTGCCAGACTCTGTTCTAGAAGCTGAGCACACAGCAGCAAAAGACAGACATGGGACTTATATTCCAGAGGGATGCACAGATGCAAAAAAAAAAAAAAAAAAAAGCAAATGTGATAATCGGATAGCTATTTCTATATAACAAACCATCCCCTGATTTAGAGTGATTAGTTATTTTTAGTTCATATAACTGTGGGCTAGCTGATCTGGAGCGGCTCTGCTACACTTGCTCAAGCATCTCTGGGTCCATGGGGGTGTTCTCTTCTCCTACGACCAGTGAGCTTGCCCATGAATGTGCCTTCGAAGGCACTGGCAGAGGCCCTGGCAAGCAGCAGCTGAATGTACAGGGTCTCTTGGGGCTTTGACTTGTAGATGGCCTCCGTCTCTTCTGCTACATTCCATTGGTCACACCACGTTCATGTGGCCAAACCCGAAGTCAAGGGGTAAAGGTTATCAGTACAGTTGAGTAAATAATGAAGACAATAGTGCACGTGGCTGTCTACAGCCTAAGGTCAAGTAACATAAAGGGAGACACAGAGCAGGCTCACGGCTCACGGGCAACTGGGTGTGCTTTTGGGTGGCCAGGTGGGGTGGAGGGCATGTTCCCACCACCTTGGTATTTTTAGCAGGCCATCCCATTGGGAGAGGATAGTGTCAACATCACGCTGTGTCACAAGGCTGTTCAGGATGGGCTTCTCTTCCCACTATCCGGGTATATCCCAGTTACCAAGGGCTCCTGGCATACCAAATTAGGGCATCTACTTGGTTTATCACTATGCAAATGCCTCATCACAGCAGCACATTCAAAGATACCACAGTTTGAACAAGTTATCTATGCTGGACGATAGTCCAGTTGCCTCCTTTCCATATACACATACACAAGTACTTGTACACAAAAGACACAAGCACTTCACCTACCCATATGGCCACCACTACACACACAGGAAGGATGTCTTTGTCATGTCAGTCAATGAGAGGAAACAGTCTCAATCCCTGGCACCTCAGGAGACAGATGTTGACTGTTGGATGATTCCATCAGCTCCAAAGCCAGAATGAGGTGCCCAGAAAAAGGGTGTGAGCTTGGAATGTGTCTGAATAATCTAGACCAAGCTTCTAGGGAGCCCACAGCTGCAAAAACTGTCAGGGGTTGGTAGGGGCTGGGGTGGGAAGAGATAGAGACAAGGTAGGAAGCAGTGCTTTTCAGCTTCACTATTTATTGGCCAGCGTCAGTCTATCAGTTAAAAGACTCATTAGGGAGCTGAAGGGAAAACAAGACAAAACAAACAAACAAAACTGGATTTCATCAAATGCCTCGAATCATTGGAGTGAAATGATTTTTCTCCTATCTTTGTTGAACAAAACTTGGTATCTTTTGTTTTTTAGCAAAATGCACATTTTCTGAGAGTAGAAGGGAGTTAGGGGATAGAGGGGGGAAATGACATCAATTTTTATATCAGTCCTTGGTGCGTTATGTTATTATTCCCATTTTATTGATGAAGAAACTGAGGTTCAGGGAGTAAAAGCAACTTGCCCAATGTAAATAAAGTCTGGAGATTCCAATCTAGGTTTCATTTTGTGGACCGACCTTTTTGGCTTCCTCATTGCTGTGAGTTTCTAGAGGTGAGTCTCAAGGCCAGAAAAGACTCTTGAAGTTAACTCTCCTCAGCCCCCATATTCTACCCTGTGGGGACTGAGACGGGAGGGGTGGAGACTGGCCCATAGGGGACACGCAACTGAAATCAAAGGGGGCTGGCTGGAGCCACTCTGCCTGCCAGTGGAACAGCTCAGGACAAGAGCCCAGGACTTTGGGGGAATGCTGGTGCAGGTCCTGACTGGTGGCAGAGACAACAAGCCTTCAGCCAGGCAAATCTACGTCTGTTCTCACCGGTCTCATCAGGGGCATGAGGTCAGCAGCAGCCTGGGAATCCTGACCTCGGGTTACCTGTTACGGGTCACACCTTAGTTTTATGTAGAAGTGACAAAGTTGAGGACAGACTGGAATATGGTCCTTGCCACACCAAGCTCTCTGACAGATTATTCCCCTCCTTGGGGAACAGCTGACAATTGGCTCACTGGAGGCACCAAGGTGCAGCCCTCTGACTCTCTTAGGCTCCTCTCTAAAAAGATGCTCTAGCCCCAGAGCCCTCCTGGGGTTGGCTGAGCCCCTGCTGCCCCTGCAGGCATCCACCTCGCCCTCTGTCAGTCTTGCTTCCCTCCTTGCAGTGGTTGTGATGAAAACGCTCCCCCATAAGCCGCCTGCACAAATATTCATCTCAGTCCCTATTCCAGGGAAACCAACCTGTCTCACACTGGTGATTAAGTGCTCCAGCCTTGAAGTGACACCTGTCACTTTTGCTCCCACCTCATTGGCTAGATCTAGTCACACAGCCCCATGTAAGCACAAGGAGGCTGGCAAGTGCCACCCTGCAGAAAAAAAGGGGGAAGCTGAAGCTGTTTGGTGAGGAGCAGTAAGAGAGATGGGGTGGGAAGACCACAGAAAGGGCCAGCAGAACAGTAAAATCAGCAACGCTGCTTTGTGCCTTGGACACACACTACACTTAGTGTGCCTCCCTGCCCAAGTGGCTGCGTGTGGAAAAGTGGCTGCCACGTCATCCTTCTGCCCTCTTTACCCCTTGTCATGGGTGATCATCTCCCAAGCTGTCCTCTTCTCTCTCTGTCTCTGTTTCTGCTGAATCCATGGGCTCAACCTAGGAGCCTTCCCTGGAATGAACAAAAATTAGGGTACTCTAGGATGCTTTGATCTAAAGTCTGTGTGACTTCAGAGTACCCCATTTTACTCCTATTGGTGAGTAACCTGGGGAAGCATCTCCACACATGTGGGTTGCCAGCTGGGACAATCAGATCAGCTGTCCAAGGCTGACTGCCTTCTCAGAGACTCGGATGTGCCTAAAGAGAGCAGTGGAAAGCTGAAGAGACTGGAAACAGCAGCAGCCGTCACCTTTCTTGGGCTCTTCTGGGGGATATTTGGCCAACATTGCCGTCTCTTGGACCAGTGTTGGCTAATGCAGCCGGGGGTCAGATGGTACTGCATCTTGATCAGTGACCTTGGGACCACATGAGATGACCTTGTGACTGAACTGCTGACAATGAAGAAATTTTTAAAAGGGCATCAGTTTACATTTATTGAGTGGTTATTTTGTCGCTTAATCCTCAACAACCTTATGAGTTCAGTACAATTTCTATTTAATTTAACCAGTGGACAAACGGAGGCACAGAGAGTGGGAAACTCCAGTGGCAGAGCTGGAGGTCAAACTTTGAAAATGCCGCTCCAGATTGTTCACCCCACCCCACACTCTGCTACTTCTTGATTAAGTCTAGACATCTATTTAATGCCTTTATGACTGTCTCCATGTTTCAGGGCCTGTGTCAGACTTGGGGAATACAGCCCAGCCTGCTAGATCTCAGCATGGTCCATTGCTCAGCATGCTGCTATATTAGTTATCACATCATATGGAGAAGGCAATGGCACCCCACTCCAGTACTCTTGCCTGGAAAATCCCATGGAGGGAGGAGCCTGGTAGTCTGCGGTCCATGGGGTCGCTAAGAGTCAGATACGACTGAGCAACTTCCCTTTCACTTTTCACTTTCATGCATTGGAGAAGGAAATGGCAACCCACTCCAGTGTTCTTGCCTGGAGAATCCCAGGGACGAGGGAGCCTGGTGGGCTGCCGTCTATGGCGCTGCACAGAGTCAGACATGACTGAAGTGTCTTAGTAGCAGCAGCATACATTTAGTCCAATTTTCAGAGTCAGGGAAATTGTCAGAAGGGATTTGTTTACTTACACATAGAAGAACTAGTAGTCTTATGTGTAGCCTACGTGTTTCTCTTATTGCTTTGGCCCCTGGGGATCTCAGATCCAAACAGGAGGAAATACATTAGAGTTTGGACTTAGTATTTCAATTTTCTGAGTTTTTCTCCTGACCCAGATTTTTTTTTTAATTTTGGTTGCATAAATTCTATTGGAAAACTGTCTTTTATATAAAAAAAACTTGAAGATTTTTTTTTTTTAGAAGGAGGCTGTATGGAAATGACAAAGCAAGGACTTTAATACATATTCTTAAACTCCTACTGTGAAAGTTAGACCGAAAGATCCCTCTTACCCTCATTCCCAAAGCACCTCACTTATAAAATCTCTTGAGCAGTGGCTACCACTGTTCCAAATCCCTGGAGATAGCTAGAAGCTTCTAAAAGAACACATCCAGATAGAGAAAAGAAAAGTTTCCTCAAATCATGGCCTCACCTTTGGTGCCAGATGCACAGTTGTGGAGCAAGCGGCCAGTCAGACTCTCACCTGAGCAGTTAATAAAATCTATTGCCCCTTGATGGATATTTTTTTTTCCTGCAAGCTAGAATTGATCTGTCATCTTGGTGATTTGTGAGATGGCAGGGAAACACCAAACACCATCATAACTTGGGCCACGTTGAAAAGAAAATAAGAAAGAAAAAGAAAAAAAAAATCCACCGCCAAGTCTTTCCAGGCGTAGAAAGGACTGGAGCTGCTGGGGTCATTTTATTTGATTTATTGGAAATAAAGTGGATCTTATTAACATTTTAATAAAGAGAATCTCTTGCACTGGGCTGCAAGTGTCCGCCAGTTCCCGGTGCAATTCCATTCTTTGGAAAAGTGGCATCAGCTGGCGTTGCCCAGCGTGATTTGTGGGACTGCACAGAGTCAGACATGACTGAAGTGTCTTAGTAGCAGCAGCATACATTTAGTCCAATTTTCAGAGTCAGGGAAATTGTCAGAAGGGATTTGTTTACTTACACATAGAAGAACTAGTAGTCTTATGTGTAGCCTACGTGTTTCTCTTATTGCTTTGGCCCCTGGGGATCTCAGATCCAAACAGGAGGAAATACATTAGAGTTTGGACTTAGTATTTCAGTTTTCTGAGTTTTTCTCCTGACCCAGATTTTTTTTTTAATTTTGGTTGCATAAATTCTATTGGAAAACTGTCTTTTATATAAAAAAAACTTGAAGATTTTTTTTTTTTAGAAGGAGGCTGTATGGAAATGACAAAGCAAGGACTTTAATACATATTCTTAAACTCCTACTGTGAAAGTTAGACCGAAAGATCCCTCTTACCCTCATTCCCAAAGCACCTCACTTATAAAATCTCTTGAGCAGTGGCTACCACTGTTCCAAATCCCTGGAGATAGCTAGAAGCTTCTAAAAGAACACATCCAGATAGAGAAAAGAAAAGTTTCCTCAAATCATGGCCTCACCTTTGGTGCCAGATGCACAGTTGTGGAGCAAGCGGCCAGTCAGACTCTCACCTGAGCAGTTAATAAAATCTATTGCCCCTTGATGGATATTTTTTTTTCCTGCAAGCTAGAATTGATCTGTCATCTTGGTGATTTGTGAGATGGCAGGGAAACACCAAACACCATCATAACTTGGGCCACGTTGAAAAGAAAATAAGAAAGAAAAAGAAAAAAAAAATCCACCGCCAAGTCTTTCCAGGCGTAGAAAGGACTGGAGCTGCTGGGGTCATTTTATTTGATTTATTGGAAATAAAGTGGATCTTATTAACATTTTAATAAAGAGAATCTCTTGCACTGGGCTGCAAGTGTCCGCCAGTTCCCGGTGCAATTCCATTCTTTGGAAAAGTGGCATCAGCTGGCGTTCCCAGCGTGATTTGTGGGGCTGGGCCCCAACAATCCAAAAAAAGCGAACTGGCTGTCTTCTGCGAGGGGCTCGCGCCAGGCGAGGTGCTAGCCCCGTATCTGCCATGCAAAACGAGGGAGCTTTATGAAGGAATCCGTCTTGTAAAGCCATTGGTCCTGGTCATCAGCCTCTACCCAATGCTTTCGTGATGCTGCCGCTGATCTATTTGGGAAGTTGGCTGGCTGGCGAGGCAGAGCCTCTCCTCAAAGCCTGGCTCCCACGGAAAATATGCTCAGTGCAGCCGCGTGCATGAATGAAAACGCCGCCGGGCGCTTCTAGTCGGGCAAAATGCAGCCGACAACTCCGCTCGTCCTGTGCGTTCTCCTGTCCCAGGTAGGGAAGAGGGGGCTGCTGGGCGCGCCGAGCCCCCTTTCTGCATTCCGATTGCCTGGCGCGGGCTGGGCGAGGGGGCTTTCGTAGGGTTGGGGGACTCCGAGTGCGGCGGCGAAGACAGCTCGGGGGCTCAAAAGGGAGGTCATTCCCAGCCCCTGAAATCCTAGGGTGGTGAGGGGGTGGAGGGGAGGGTGGCTGGCGGTCTCCCACTCTGGCTTGTGTGTGTGTGTGTGTGTGTGTGTGTGTGTGTGTGTGTACATTCAGGAGAGGTGGAGAGAGCTCCGAGTCCGTTTTTTTGTAAGCAGGGGCGACATTCTCGCCTACACCAAGTGGGGTAACTTTGATTCGCCTCCTCTGTAGGCTCATGCATTGGCGAGACTCAGTTGGAGGCGACTCCAAGGAGTCGTGGTTCCCCCTAACCCAGCGCCGATCTGGGAAGCGCAGCTCGGGTCCGGACTGCGGGCTGCCGGGCTGGAGAGGCCGACCTGGTACCGCCGACTTCCCGCGGCGCCCGGGCCCCCTCGCCCGGCCGGGCGGCGCGCAGGAAGCCGCCTCAGGCCAGCCAAACGCCGCAGCCCGGCTGCCGCTGTCGCTCAAAGGCGCCGGCCGCGCCCGCATCGGGGTCCATTCCCTTCCTGACCTCGGGCCCTAAGGACCGAGCTCATCCCTTCGCCCGGGCGCAGGCCCTGCAAAACCCCCTCCTTCCCGCTCTCGCTTTATCTAGCCCCCCGGAACTACCACCCGAGCCTCGACTGCTGCTTCTGCGGTGTTCGAGGGCCGCGAGGAGCGCGGAGAAAAGTTCAAGCCTTGCCCACCAGGCTGCAGCTGCCTGTTAACCCTCCGAGCTCTGAGGCACCAGGGAAGGGCCGGCGACCCGGGAAGGGGCGGGGCGGGGTGGGGGGGGGAATGGAGACTTGGTCCTTCTGCAACCATCTCTGAGATCTCAGGAAGTTTGTGTGCAGGAAAGGAGGCCAGGCAGGAGGTGCTGGTGGCGGTGGGTGGGCTCAGCCCTGCTCTGGGGCCCGTTTTCTGACAGCATGGTGACCCAGCTCCCCTGGCCTTCCTGGCAGCCTACGGGACATGGCATGTGCTGGCAGCCTACAAGTGGGTGGGTGAGATCGGGGACAGGGCCAGGCAGAGAGGAGGAAGGAGACAGGGAGTGCCCTGAGGTGCTGGGAATGGTTGTCGAGTTCCTGGCCAGGACTGCTGGATGCCAGGGCAAGAGGCACACTCATGTGTGAGTGTGAGGGTGTGAGGGTGTGAGTGGGGTGGGGGCTAGGGAGGGTGAGGCCGCTGGAGTCCCAGGCAGGGGCTGGCTGAACTGCAAAGATGCAGTGGAGCCTTCTGAGAGGGGGGACCAGGGAGGCCTCCACTTTAGGAAATGGGTCAGTGTCCCAGGAAGCGGTAACCATGGCAACGACCCTGTGTGGGGCTGGGTGAGGTTGGATGATGGTGTCTGGGGACAGAGCAGGGTGCCTGGCTGGTGAGTCCACTCCCAGCTCATGAGTGCTTTCTTCCCTGGATCCACAGCCCTCTACAGTCATACTCTTCCCTACTAGGGTTTTGAGCTGATTCTCTTGAGGTCCCTGTAGCTTTAAGTCCTGCCACAAATCCTGTGCCTGTCTGTGAGCCAGTTTTCTAGACTTTCTGGGCTCTTCACTATCTCTGAGGAGGCGTGTGTATATGTGTACGTGTGTGTGTGTGTTCTAATTTAGTAGGGTGGTTCAGAGCATGTCTCTGATTCAGACAGATCCCCTCTGCTGTATGCTGGTGGTACCACCTGGGCAGCATGCTTAGCCTCTCTGAACTTCCAGATTCTCCATGGTGGAGTAATTCTGTCACCTTCCTAGCATTGCTAGGCAGATTGGATTGCATTCAACAGGGTGCCCTTGGTAATGCGTTTAGCACCAGGCCTAGCACTCTGGGAGCCTTTCATGTCTGGGAGCCCTTACCACTACCTGACCTAGGACTTACAGCCCTCTTCTCCATGGACATGTTTGACCTCAGTTTGGATTCCAGGGTTCTGTTTTTCTCTGAGCAAATCAGACCACATGACAGCACTCAACAATTCCTGAGCTCTAAAGGCTGACATGATGCCTTTTGCAAAGCAACTGGTGTGTCTCTTCTCCCAGGACCTGCCTGGCACAGGTGGCTTTTGAAAGCTGTTGGCTCTCTCAGTTTCTTTAGGATGGAGGAGCAGAGGTTTTACCTTGAATTCAGTTGCCTTCCCTGAGAGGCTTATTTTTCTCTTACACTGTTATTCATAATCAGAACAAATGTCCACCTTAGGACAGTAACTGATATCCTGGTACCAGTAGTACCTTGCAGGGAAATCATTGTGGTACAAATCAGTTAACCAACAAGAAGTTCAAGTGCAAAGCTCTGTGTGACATAGTGAAAGAAGGGGAGAGTCTGGGAGCCTTTAGCCTACAAGCAAAAACAAAACTTTTCCCAGGCAGAGAGAAAACATAAGAAAGGGGGAAAACAATGTAATAAAGCAAATTAGTCACTTGGCCTTAGTGGTGTTCAGGCAAGTATGTGTGTGTTTTTCTACCACCGTTGAAATACACTGGGTCTGGTTTTGGAAGCCATCAATCTCTGTAAGTTTATTGGCTAGGTTGCTGTTTCAGGCATTTTGGAAGAGGGAAGAGGAATTCAAAGCAACAATGGCTGGAAGCTGGCAAAGCAAAGAAACAGTCACCTCTTTTCTCCCTGGGGCATTTTGGGAAAGGCAGTCCCAGAAGCGGCCTCTGGAATTTGGCTATGGTAAATAACGAATGCAAAACAAATCAAGAGAGGCGTGAGCTAGAAATTCCACTGCAAAATGTGATTCCTCCACCCCCAGCCCAAATTGGGTGTCATATCTAGCCCAAAGCTCCAACAATGAATGAGTAATCTCCCAAGAATGAGGACTGTAGGGAGTGGTCCAGGTTTGGAGAGCTTGGGAAGTGACTACAACTGTTCCATGGCATTCTGAGATGTTGGTTTAAGATGGGGAGGTTTTTCTTGGAGTCAGAATCTTGATTTTCAGGGTGTTAAATGAGAATCAGTGTCTTCTTAGGCCCCTGCAACTTCATATATTGTATTTTAAGGGCAGAGTTTACTTGCAGAGCCCTTTCGTTGGGGAGGAAGGATTGTGAGCATTGCAGAGGGATCTCTTGTCTGAGACGGGTTCAACATGTGACAGCCTGTAAGATTCCAAAAGCGCTGGGGAAACAGAGATATAAGTGGTGAAAGAAATTGCAAGTCCCCAAAGAGATTTAATAAACTGCAAAGCTGAATATGTGATCTGGAATTTATGTAATGCCACAGTCTACATTAGAAGCCCCGACAGTCATCTTAGCTAATATCTCCCGCTCAGCCTCCCTCCCTTCTCTCCTTTTCTATCTTTAGCCCGTGGGTTTTCCATTAAATCAAATCTTTTTTTTTCCCCCTAGAAATATCCTCTCTGTGTTACAGCAGCATTGCCCAACAAACCAATGCCCCCAATAACTGTATTATCTAAAAGTACCAGTATTGGGGTGTGAATGTTGAATCTCGGTCTGAAGTTCACTGTTGAAGTAAAACTACAGCTGGTTCCTTGAGAATATCTTTCCTTCCTTCCTTCCAAAAGACAGTTGCTTGGAGAGTCCAGTTAATTTCTGTATAGTGGAAGCTAAAGAAAAGGACAAACTATGGATTCAATTCATATCGGAATGACAACAGCCAACAGTCGTTCATATTTCTGTGTTTGTGTGTGGGCTCATCTCTGTGTGTTTTGATCTTGTTTTAATACCTGTTGAAAAATTTCTCCAGAAGAGGGCTCCATCCACAGCATTACAAAATTCTAAATCTACCTCTTATATTTTGAGGGATTTCAGTGTAAAAGCTCCATCAAAACCAAATTAAAGTGTTCTCCTTATTTTCAATTCTTTTCTACAAGCCCCCCCAGTGAGAACTCCTGTCATTTTGCACAAGTTTTCTTTCCTTCCTTTTTCCCCTATTGTCGTTATTCTGTTCTATTTTACTCTTCATCTATCCCCTCTGAGTATTAGAGCAGGGAACGTTTCGAAGACCCTGGTAGACAATGCAATATGAAATGTGAGGAAGTTCTGAAATTTCCTGGCATTTGACTTGGGTTGAACCTGATTCACTGTTGAAGTAAAACTACAGCTGGTTCCTTGAGAATATCTTTCCTTCCTTCCTTCCAAAAGACAGTTGCTTGGAGAGTCCAGTTAATTTCTGTATAGTGGAAGCTAAAGAAAAGGACAAACTATGGATTCAATTCATATCGGAATGACAACAGCCAACAGTCGTTCATATTTCTGTGTTTGTGTGTGGGCTCATCTCTGTGTGTTTTGATCTTGTTTTAATACCTGTTGAAAAATTTCTCCAGAAGAGGGCTCCATCCACAGCATTACAAAATTCTAAATCTACCTCTTATATTTTGAGGGTTTCAGTGTAAAAGCTCCATCAAAACCAAATTAAAGTGTTCTCCTTATTTTCAATTCTTTTCTACAAGCCCCCCCAGTGAGAACTCCTGTCATTTTGCACAAGTTTTCTTTCCTTCCTTTTTCCCCTATTGTCGTTATTCTGTTCTATTTTACTCTTCATCTATCCCCTCTGAGTATTAGAGCAGGGAACGTTTCGAAGACCCTGGTAGACAATGCAATATGAAATGTGAGGAAGTTCTGAAATTTCCTGGCATTTGACTTGGGTTGAACCTGGTTTTATTCTTTAGGCAACCAAACATACAACAGGCACAGTTCTGCGTGTGAAAGGAGGTGATCTTCCCCATTAGGTCACTACCCAGAAAAGCGAATCATTAGCCAGGTCCACTCACCCTGCAACACCAGTTGAAAAGGAGAGGGAAGTATCAGCCTGTCATCCAATTACAATAATCACTTGAGCAGAATCAATCAGATGACCACTGGTTTTTGCATTGTTTCCACTTAGCTGTCAGCAAGGTACCCACACGCCTGGGAGACTCTGACCCTCCTGAAGGATGCTGCCAATACAATTTTCTGCCACTTGTCTCCTGTGTAGCCTCTGGGAATCTCAAGCCTGGCTCCCCATATCTGCACAGACTGTACAAGTGATGACTGGCTGGACTGTGGGAGCCCCGCACCTTCACCAGATATGAAGTAGTGGGTTTACTCTAGGGTTAGGGTGGAAAGTGCTTTCTTTCTCTACTGAGAGAGATAGCTAAGGGCAGGCTAGGGAGAAGAAATGACATTTCAAACTTGCAGTGCAGACTGACGCAAGGCTCATGGAGATGAATGGGTCACCTTTTGGCTTAGCAGGTTGAACCTTCAAGGTATCTGCTTGGTGGGACTGATGCCGTTCATCCCAATTCTGTAACTCTGGTTTCCAGGGAGAAGTTGCAGAGTAGGAGCCACAGGCCAAATGTAGCTCATGGATGTATCCTGTTTGGCCCAAATGTTTTGAAAAGTAGGATATTGTATATTTAAAAAAACAACAACATGTTTCCTGCATTTCTTAAGATGTCAGAAGGTCAGGCAGCCCAAGACACATTCCCACAAGGCCACTCTTCCCTGGAGCTGAGTCACTGCTGCCCCCTTTAGGACCTGCCTCTGTACTTGGCCATAATCCCTGCCACTCCCTACTACCCACCCGTTCCACTGTACTCATTTATTTCACCTCCTTGGCCAGGTAGGCATTTGCATCAGGAACTTCTGGTTTTGCAAATTTGGGGGCTTGCTCAGATTGATGTTGCCTATTTTTCAGTGATAGGCTATCTGAAAAGGAAGGGCCCCTTTTCGATCACTCTGTTTGAAACCTGGATGTGAACTTTGAAAGAACAAGACCAAGGGGTATTCCTCCCTTGAGGAATGTTACTACCACCAAAAGTGGTTAGGTGACTAGGGTCACCCAGAGCATCTCAACACCCAGGTTACTCTTTCGTGTGGAATCGTTACCCCCAGAGAAGTGGCACACTGCAGGTCTGAGTCAACCTGAGTGCTGTGCGTCGTAAACAATGTTATGCGTCAGCAGCCGAGGGGCTCTGGGACCCCTGGATAGAACGTAGGCCCTAGTGCACCGCGCAGAGGATCACACCGAGGGCATCCCTGCCTTGGAGGCACAGTGGCTCCCTGGGCGTCGCCATTCCAGCAGTCTTGCTCACCCACAGTAAGCGCGCTGTCAGGTCGTCGCAGCACCCTACGGTCCTCAGTCCTACAGGGGACTCCGGGAGCACCGAGCTAACACTCAGAGCGCTTATAACCTCAGGGTAGCGTTGGCTCCACAGCTCTGTTGCCTGGAGCGCTTTTATACGCGGGACATTGTCACCTCTAGTGCCAACTGCGTTTGCGTGGTGTTTTTATGACTGTTTTTAGCAGTTAACACCCACCACAGTCTTCATGCAGTGCTAATGCTACAGTTAATGTTCTCTGGCTCCACAAATACTAATCTGTCCACTCACCCCACACCAGCAGGTGAGCCTCGGATAAGTATTGTTTTCAGTAGCTGCAGACCCCAAAGATCAGGGTAAATATAACTGCATACATAAAAAAAAAAAAAAGGCGGTGGGTGGGTGGTTGGGGATTGTTTTCCTTCTGTCAGTTGCCAGCAGAAGTCAAATTCCTGAAAATTAGCCTTAGCATTAGGCGCGTTTTAACATGTCACGTCTCGTTTCAAAGGGCCCCAGCAAGTGTCACCCTGTCTGCTACAGAAGCACAAAGCCCCTGTGTCTCCCAGTGGAGCCAGCGGGCTGGGGTGGAGGGAGCAGCTGCCGAGCTGAGCGCAGCCATGCACGTGCCTGGGCAGGGCCCGGAAGTGAGCTCAGCCTCTGTGGGAGCCTGGGGACCCCGCAAGGAGTGCGGCAGCCTCCACTCCTGCCTAACACGGCCTCTAGGCCAAAGTCTCCTTCCCAGGGGTTGGCAGGGACTTGTTTTTCCGTGTGCCGCGGGAGGTGGTGCCTGTGAATGCCTGAAGCTGGAGCTGCTGAGATAATCACCCTGTCGATCGATGTAGGGTCTGGGGAGAGTTGCAGGACCCTGCCCGCGGAACCCACGTCTGACTTAGGCCACACAGGCATGGCCTCCAACTGCTGTAGGCTGCCGGGCATCTGGGATCATCTAACTCAGGGGCTGCACACTACGGACCTCTGGGCCGATTCCTGCCTGCAGCCTGTTTTTATAAATAGTTTCATTGGAACGTAGCCAAGCCCATTCATTTATATAATTGTCTGTGGCTGGGCTTGTGCTGTAACAGCAGAGTTGTTACACCATATGGCCCACAAGGACTAAAATATTTACTATCTGGCCCTTTGCAGAAGAAGTTTGCTGACCCCTGCTCTGGCTCAAAATTACAGCCAGAGAGTCCGCAGGGAGGGAGACGTTAAAGGTTTATATGAAGAATCATCCCTCCTAAGCCCCAAGCACTCGAGCAACTTGACCTCAGGGACGCTCACCTGGGGCCAGATGGATTCAGTAAACGCCTGCGATAATCAGGCAGGCCCTACTGTGTGCTCAGGGAACACCTGTTAGTAAGGCTGATTCAGTCTCTGCTCTCTTGGGCCTCAGAATCCCAAGATATTCCCTGGCAGGAATCATTAATAAATGATTCAAAACAGAGACAACTGCTAGAGGGAAGGAAACACAGTTTTGTCAGATCCTGCCAGTCTGTATGTTTCGCTTGACGGTGCCTCATCTTTCCCCTCTACTAAATACAGGCTCCGTCACAGCACATGCTGTCATCTGATTTAATCACGGTTGGGTTCCCAGGGCCTAGAACAGAGCCTGGCATATAGCAGGCCCTCAGTAAACATGGATGAATGTATGAATATGAGAAAGGCATCAGATTGGATGAAGAGTCTGGGAGGCTTCCCTGACGGCCTGCTGCTTGGTCCAGAGCCTGGAGAAAGAGCGAGGCTTATGGACACGGGAACGCCAGGGTGTGGGTGGTGGGGGTACTCCGTGCCGGAGACACTGCAGCCCAGAGAGTGGCTGGGGGTGCCAGACCCACCGGGGCCTTGGCAGCCGTCTCAAGGATGTGGGGGTTTGTCCTAGAGCAATGGGGAAGTCACTGAAAGCAATGTGGGGAGGGCCCAGTCTGATAAGGCCAGATTTCTATTTTGAAAAGGTAACTTGGCTGCAGTGTAGCTGGAGGATGGCACTGGATATGAATCTGAGAAGCCACTCTAGGCCTGCGATCATGGGAAGGTTCCAGGGACCCTTGTCACTCTAGACCCAGGGAGTGACAGTGCAGATGGGAGAAGCAGGCACAACCTTCTCGGAGTGTCCAAGAGACGTTTAGGGGAGAATTTGCCAGGGCTTGGCATCTGGGTTTGAGATGGCAGGGCAAGGGCTAGGGAGGGGTTAAAGATGCAAGCCTGAGTTCTCACTCCTCCAGTTGGCAGAGAGCTGGAACCATTTGCCCCAAACAAGGAACCCAGGTGTTTGACATCATAAATGGGGTCTGAGGGCCATCTCCATGGAGATGTGAGCCAGGCTGCAGGCCCTGGTGATGCTAATGCCTGCAGACCAGTCCGTGCTTGCAGCAGGGATGGGCACCGTGGGGCCTGGCAGTGCCCTTGCCTAGAGTGACTGATGTGTAGCCTCTATAATTAACCAATCTCTGAGGCTTTTCATGCAAAAGATATTTGAAAGAAACATTGCCAAGCCCTTTAATCGTTTCTTGAACATTCAATCAGCAGCACTAGAAATATTTCCTACATGAAGCAAATAATGATCTACTCCTTTCAGCAATCACTTTGCGAATGCTAACAGACCTTCATTTCAGCGTAGGATATAGCCACGGTGATGCTTACATTTCTTGGTGTAGCAGCAGAATCTTCAGCTGGGTGCAGGGCAGTGGTGTCCTGGTAAAAGTATAACAACTGCTGTCTCAAAAACAAAGCAGCACAGGTACGTGATCCTCAGAAGGTGAGCGATGTACAGTCACTAAGTATTTACTGAAGCATTTGGGGACAAGATGGACAAGAAGCCTGTTCTTGTGGGTCTTGTGGTCTTCTGAGGGCCGCCAATAAGAAACAAGGAGTAAATAGCTGAAATAATACGAATTTGGTAATTACTACAACTGGAGACAATGGGAGCTAAAATGGGACTGAAGGAGCGAACTATCCTTTCTCCTTTCCTTCCATCTTTCCTCCTTCCCTCTCTCTTCCTCCCATATTTTCTTCTCTCCCCATCATTTTTCATTTCTGGCAAGTGCCAAGAATTCTGCTAATTTGGGGATCCAGAGCGAGTGCTGCTACACAGCCCTGGTCCTCAGTAGGGGAAGTTCTGGAGGTGAGTCAGAGCCTCTGGTCCCCTGGGACCCAGAGGAGATGGTGTCTTAGTTTAGGAGCATCAGGGAGGCTTCTGAAGCTTTGAGAATCGAGTCTGAATTCTTACCCAGCCTTTGCGTGCTGTGCGACCTCTGATCAATTACCCTTTCTCCCCCCACCCTCACCCTTCTTCTGTTTCCTCCTGTGTCTAGACAAGAATGGAGAATACCAATATCTGCCTAGCAGGGTGCTGGTGAGGATTAAATAAATGTATGCTCATGGCTTCATCCCATAATTGCTAATGCTGGGAGCTTAGGAACGCTGGTTGCTTTAACACATGGTGCTGCAAGGCACTTGATGGTTTGAAGGTACCGGGGGGCCTTGGTCTTGAGTCTCTAACTAACTTATAGGGGAAAAATACTCGTGTACTTAAAACTGTACAGACACTGAAAAATAAAAAATTAAGTTTGCTCCCCAGAGAAGGATTTGCCAGTTCTCATACTGTGGCTCCCCAAGGATCATTCTCCTGGGGATTTTATGCCTCATAAACTAATTTGATCTGGTGGGATCATATCTTCTAGATGTTTCTTCCCAGCAGCTGTTCCCAGGAGGCTTTATCAGGACAGTGTGTATATGGGTATGCTTGTCAACACCATGAGCATATTATTTAAAATAAATCAAAACAACTGTAATACACTTGCTGTATAACTAATGCTAAGTACCAGTTACATACATTACCTCAAATTCTTACTGCAACCCTTAGGGGCAAGTATTCTTGTCTACATTTTGTATATGATGAAAAGAAGTTGAGAGTTATCTGCCTAAGGCTACACAGCCACTAAGAACTGGGACCAGGGTTTGAACCCATGTTTTTCTGATTTCTGTGCAGGTCCATTTTCCTCCATATTTCCCTAATGTACAAAAACTTGCTCCCTTGTCCCCTCAAATGATGTAAGAATTCTTTTTTTCTCACTCTTTCATTCTCTGACTCACCTGGGTCAAAACGGCTGCCTGCAGTGACCTCGTTTTTGAATTCCTGGTCTTTAAAAGGAGGCCTGGGACCCAGACCTCTTCTCTGGATTACCAGTTACAACCTTCAGAACTGGTTTAGCTCAGGGTTATCTGTATTCTTTATTGCTGAGTCCTGGCTTTTGACCAGGAACAAACGACTCACCCACACCTTAAGCTTCCCCCAACAAGAACAGCCATCCCAGTGAGGATCGCCACACGGATGCCAGGACCCAGCCTAGATGTGGCTTCTCTGCAGGCTAATTCCAAGGTGCAGGTTAATTCTCTGGCAGCTTCCTGCCTGCCCCTGAGCCCTGAGGCTGGATGGCATCCCTCTCTGGGAGTGCTGAGGACTTGATTGTCCAAGCCAGTGCCTCTTGAGTGCCACTGTCTGCAACAACTATTTCCTCAATCTATAGGCAAATGAGAAATACGCAGCCTGTAGCTATATCCAGACACTCAGATCTATAGAGCTGCAATTGGACTGAATCTAAACTGAAGTGTGTGCCTAGCTCAGTCGCTCAGTCGCTCAGTCATGTCTGACTCTGCTACCCCATGGACTGTAGCCTGTCAGGCTCTTCTATCTATGGAATTTTCCAGGCAAGAATACTGGAGTGAGTTGCCATTTCCTGCTCCAGGGTATCTTCCCGACCCAGGGACTGAACCTGTGTCTCCTATAATGGCAGGCAGATTCTTTATCATTGAGCTACCTGGGAATCCAAACTGAAGTTTAGTTGTATTTTATTAGATGAGTTTTCCTTTTCCTCTTAATTCAGTATAAGGGCCTTTAGTTAGGGTAGCCACTAATTCACTGAACATCTGTTGAGTACCTGTTGTGTGGCTGGCACCGTTTCACGTCCTGAAGATAGAGTAGGGGGCGTTTACAGAGCCTGTGTGCCAGATACACACACTCCCTCTCTGTCCCAGCCCTCACCACCCGCACAATGGTCTTACCTTTCTGCCTCTCGGGATGTTTATATCTGCCCTAGTCTAGACAGTTCACACTTGACTAGTCGTTCATTTAACAAATATTTTCTGATCAGCAACTGTATCTTAAACATGGTGCTTGACACTGGGTAAGCAGCAGTGATTAAGAAAGATAAGATTGCCTGCCCTCGTGGAGTCTATGTTCTTGTAAGGGAGAAAAAGAATGAAAAACAAATCTAAGTAAACATGATAATTTTGGAAAATGATAGTGCTGTGGAAAAAAAAAAAAATTAAAACAGGCTAGGCAGTTGTTCTTAGCTCACCCACTACTCTCTCTTGGGATGGAAAGTTCATTATTCTGATGCTATGACCTTTGTACTTTTTTGGGTTAAAACACCCTATGATTTTTGAAATGTAGTTGGTTAATACATAGAGGGCATTTTTGTCCTTAGTGGTAAGATGCTGTCGGCAAACCTTTGTCCAGTCTCTATTTTTTGCTTTTCTTGAAATTTTGCTTTTGGGAATCCAAAACTATGGCAACCAATGATTTAAACCACAGGCAGTTAATCTCTTTCTATAAAGGACTATCGAGTAAATATATGATCTCTCTTGCAACTACTCAACACTATCAATGCAGCACAAAAGCAGCAACAGACAATATGTAAACTGATGATCAGGCCCGTGTTTCAATAAAACTTTATTTAAAAAAATGAGCAGAGCTGGGTTTGGCCCTCAGGCTGTAGATTGTTGACCCCTCCTCTAGTCTAAACCATTAGCTATCTCACCAGCTGGTCAAATTGGAACAGAGCAGAGCCCAGGCATAGAGACCAGACCTTTTTCTTTGTTCTCTCGTCTCCACAAGCACTTCTTTAGGACCACAAATCACTCTCCTTGACTTAGATCAAGGTAAAGATACTGGGAGTCAACCATGGAAAGCAATTCTTAGACCAGCTCTAAAATATACAATATTTAAGCTTTTATAGTAATTATCTTGACTCTAATTCTTAAGGCTTTCTTATCACCCAAAGGGATTTTGGAGCCTAGACCCTGTATCTTGGATTGAGTTACCTCAAATAGTAATGGAGACACAGGCTTCGGTGCAGGGAGCTGAGGTGAGAGGTAATTCCAGTTCACAGAAGTCAGAACTGTGAAGCAAGAAAGAAGGGAAGCCAATTAAAACGCGCACCTTTGAGCTGGTTATTGTGCTGGACAACTGAGGCTCACTGCTGCTGGGGGCCCTTGGAAAGCGAAAGTGAATGTGAAGTCACTCAGTCCTGTCCGACTCTTTGCGACCCCATGGACTGTAGCCTACCAGGCTTCTCTGTCCATGGGATTTTCCAGGCAAGAGTACTGGAGTGGGGTGCCCAGGCCCTTGGAAGAGCTGTGTAAAACTCACTTTAGAATGGTCCCTCTGCAGGATAGGAGGCTGGGTACCTATATCTGTCCGTCATTGGTCAGGGGTGGCCCCTGGTGCCAAAATTCCTGTCTTTCCTGGTGAGCCTTTGTGACCCTGGAGGCAACCATGATTTTGGAAAAGTTCTTGAGCAGAAAAATGAAGAGGCATGGCAGGTGCTTGGATGGGCAGTGTACGCCCTGGATAGAACATGAGTTTATAAGGGATTCCAGTTGCCACCATTGGTGTGAGTTACAGAAAACTTCCTCAGTAGAGGTAATGATAAAGGAAACAGTTGTGGTGGTGGTTGTTTTAATCAACCCTCCAAATTCAGTTGAGCACCCACCTGCAAATATGCTCTTTCCCACTAGATGGTACCAGTATGCCAAAGCCCTGGAATGCTCCCTTAGGACCTCATTTTTGGTGTGTAATATTTTCCCATTACTTTTGGATAATTAAGGAATAAGCAAGTTGAGATTGGGTGTTTGGGCGACAGAAGATGGAAGAAAAGTAGAGGTTGTCTACATTATTACCCTCATTTATTCATTCACCAACAGATCTTAGTGACTACCTTCAAAGCACTCAGATGTCTCCTTGGCACTGGGAAGACAGACGTGAAGAGTGTACACACAGTTCCTGCCCCAGTGAGCTTCCATACTGGTTGGGGGAGAGACAGAAATAAAGGAACAGGTAGACACATGGTGTCTGCCAGGTGGTGATGAGTGCTCTGGAGAATGACAAGGTGGGCAAAGGGTGGGGCAGGAGAAAGCACCGCCCTTCTCCTGTCTGCCTGTCCTGTCTGCTGGTAGGTGAGAGATCATTTCCACCTGCTTCCTAAACCCAGTTCTGCCATTCACCAGCCCCTTACGAGTGTGTTTATGTGGTTTATTTTCAAAATGATTCTGTGGACTTGTGGAGGGCAGAAGCGGTGCTTTGAAGTTGGCATTGACCAGTTGGAACCTACCGCAGCCTAACACCCGACTCCGCCTGGTACTTGTTGGCTGATTTTGTTTATCTGGAATCACTGTGAATTATTGCTGTCGGCACCAGTAGAGTCACATTTTACCCAAGGGTTAGATTACACAATCAAGGTTTAAGGCAAACACAGAGTCTTCATTAACCTTGAGATCTCTTAAGTTGGCCATTAAATTGCAATGTATTAGGTTTTGTGTGTGCAACCCTTACTGTAATTAACATGTAACAATGTATAAATGCATGCAGGGATGTATAGTGCATAATAAAGGATATATGCACAATATAATTTTACAGAGTTTAATTGCAGTATTTAAATTGTTTTTTCCTTCTCTTTTCGGAGAAAGATCTGAATTTCTGTAAGTCAAATATGCATGTGATAAGACTTTGCGTTCATTTAAACTGGTTTCCCAATCATATAGTCCCCACCAGGCCGTGCACTGGGGGAAGGCAAGAGCTCTGTTTTTTGTGCTCTGCTCATCTTTGGATTCCCACCACCAGTCACATGCTTTGGGGCAGAGGAACAGCAGACTAGTGATATTCGTATCCATGGCAGTAATGGACGTTGGCATCTCGGTAGTGCTTAATGTGAGCTGAGCCCTGTGTGAGTATTTTAGATGTATTGGTTAGCACATTCAATCCTCCAATGACTCTGTGGTGTATCTAGTATGATTTTAATTCCATTCTACAGATGGAGAAATTCCAGGGGAACTTGATAAAGGTCACACAGCTTTTTAGCTCTGAGGCTGAGATTCAGACTTGGGCAGTCCTCCACACAAAAGGCTACGTGTTGTATGACTCTATGAAATGGAAAGAACTGCCCAGAATATGCAAATCCATATAAACTGAAAGTAGGTTAGTTGTTGCCTAGGGCCCGGGGAAGGATCCTAATACCATTATGGGGCACTGCCTGGTAGGACACCTCGTAGGTTAAGAGCTCAGGCCTCGGGGGAAAGAGGAATTACACTTTGAATCCCAGCTCTGCCCTGC
>SJYC01020979.1:0-64608 GCA_006408675.1 Madoqua kirkii
TGCCTGGTAGGACACCTCGTAGGTTAAGAGCTCAGGCCTCGGGGGAAAGAGGAATTACACTTTGAATCCCAGCTCTGCCGCTGCAGGGCTGTGTGGCCATGGACAAAGTTGCTTAAGCTCTCTGTGCTTCAGCTGCCAGGTCTCTGAAATGAAGGCCATGATACCTATCTGATACAACTGCGATGGCGATTCAGGACAACCCTGTAAAATCCTGGTCTACTAACCATAAGACCTGGAAAACGGAAGTTGGTTCTTTGAAGAGATACATGGACAGGTGTTAGCATGGCTGTTAACCACTTGCCTGTAAGTGTCACAGTCTCAGCCCGAGTTCTTCCAGAAGCGGGTTCTGAGAGGAGAATTTGAATGCAGTTAATTTCATGTGGGAGACGAGCCAGGGAGAACCATAGCAGAGTGGGGAAGCAAAGCAAGGAAGGGAGGGAGTTACGTGAAGCACCTGTTGCTCAGACAGCTGCTCCTGCAGGTACACGGGACCTGGGAGCTATCCCACCTGAGGGGTGTGGGGGCTCGTTTCTGTGCCGCACATCTAGGTGGGCATTGTTTTGGAACTACCCCAGGTGGCATCGAGTTTGAGCACTAGTGGATGGCTGGCTCCACCAGTGGACTCTTGTTCCAGAGAAAGCCCTCAGTAAAGAGCTGTAGGTTCTTGCAGTGGAAGCTGGTCCATTAGTGAACAGCCAGGAGGGATGTGGCCTTGTCAGTGGGAAGATGTCAGCACATGCTGGCATCAGTATCACAAGGCACAAAGACAGTAAAGCCCAGTAATCGACATCTGAGAAGTTAAAGAGGTTAGAGAGCTAAATACTACAGAAAAAGATGTGCAGAAATACTTCTCAGCAAATATGTGTCAGCACAAATTGGAAATAATGACGATTGCCAGCATTCATCGAGTGTTTGCCACGTGCCTGGCTCTCCTAAGTACTTGACAAATAAGCTAAATTTCTCGCAGATGGAAACTGGTTAAGTGACTCAATGGAATATTACACAGGCATTAAAGGGAAAGTTATGAAGACAGCAATGACATGAAAAAAATCATGTAAGCGAGAAATGAAAACTGAATAGAGTGTGTGTGGAATAGGATTCTTACTCCGCAAAAAGTCTCTGTATATGGAAAAGAGGTGTGGAGTCTGAAAGGATATTTTTCAAAATGCTAACTGTAACTTTGTTCATGTGATGCGTTTCTGAGTGACCCCCCCTTTTTAGTTTATAAATCTCCATTGATGTGGTATATTACATTTATAATGAAAAACACGATAACCTTGAAAAGTGAAAGAAAAAAATGGAATAAATAGATACTACAGAGTCAGTGGAGATTTTGAAGATGGGAGTAACATAGTGAAAAATAATGTTTCAGAAAAATTAATGTGGGGGCGGCGTGAAAGATGGATTGGATCCAGAAAAACCCAAGTCCAGCTTGTGAGCTAATGAAGGTCAAAAGAAGTGTGGAAGAGAAAGGACCAGATTTAGAGGCTTGCTGGTGAATGGACTGGTGGGGAAGAAAGGGAAAGCATGCCAGAAATGATCTCAGGACTTAAAAGGCTGATTGGGAGAAAGTTAGCAATGAGACAATTAATATGTGTTGAGTGCCTCTTTGAGCCAGATTTCCTTATATCTGCTGTCTTATTTAAACCTAACAACAATCCTGTAAACTATGTTTTTAATATTTCTGTTTTATAGGTGAGGTAATAGATGGTGAGAAAAGTAAATGACTTGTCCGAGTTTACAGAAAATCTGAGCTCAGATAATTGTTAAATGAACTGGGCAGATGGACAGGTAGATGAATGGATGATGGAGGAATGGATTCGTAACCATGAGGGGGGGAAGAAATACAGACTATTACAATGCCAAAGTAGGAAAGAGGGAATTTCAAGGAGGAACTTGCAGACCTCTTAGAAAGTGAAGAGAGAAGGGCTGGGCAAAGCACTAGATTCTGCCGGAAGAAGGAATGGCCACTGGTTTTCTTGAGAAGGCCGCTGCAGTCAAGAAACAGGGTAGCTGCATTGCGGTGGGGGGCACGGTGGGGACCTGGGAAATGACTGGTCAGACCATGTACAAACTTAAAGACAGGCACAAGACTAAGGAACAGATGAAGCGTTAGGAGGAGGAGGGATGTCAGCGAAGGGAAGGAGCGGGAAAGTGAAGGAGAAATAGGAAAAGGAAAAGCACTTACTGGTTAAGAAGGAGGACACCAGGCTGTCCAAGCCTGACTCTCAGCTCCACTGCCTTTTTACCTTGAGCAAATCCTATCAGAACTCTGTCCCAGGTTCTTCATTTGTTAAATGGGGGAGAATAGTGACGGCTCCATCCCAGGGGCTTCTTTGGGGCTTCCCAGGTGGCGGTGGTGGTGAAGAATCTGCCTGCCAGTGCAGGTAGACTCAAGAGATGAGGGTTCGATTCCTTGGTTTGGTAAGATCCCTTAGAGAAGGTGATGGCAACCCGCTCCAGTATTCTTGCCTAGAAAATTTAGCACAATGCCTGGTCCACTGTATATTCAAACTGGGCAGAGATCATGGCGTTTCTGTTTTCTGCTGGCCGCAACTCACGGCGTGTGGGATCTTAGTTCTCTGACAGGGGATTGAACCTGTGCGGTCTGCAGTAAATGTGTGGAGTCTTAATCCTTGGACCACTAGGGAAGTTCAGGGATTTTGTGTCTTAATCATCACAATTAATGCAATTACTTGGGAAACAGGCTATAGATCAAGAAACTGAAGCTCACTGAATGTGCCTTAAGAACACACACCTGGAAGCCCAACAGCACGCTGCCAGGGACAGCAAGTGGTCCGCTCTCCCATCCTTCAGGAGAAAACAGATTTTGTGTAACACCCTATGCATAGCTTTATTAAATGGAGATTAACTGTCTGCAATTTGCAGGAAATGAGATGCATTAGGTTTTACATTTTTTTTTTTTCTTTTTGACCAAAGAGTTAATAAACAGAGGCTGCTCATTAAAGCGAAGTTTGGAGGAGTTTGGAAGGCACTGCGGAATAGCTCAGGGAGCCAAGTAATGAAGCACTTGGAAAATTCGGAGGGGGTAGATGAAGATCCATCAGACCCCAGCAAGCACTGTGAACTCAGTGCCCTTTCTCCATTCTGGAAAGTTTTATGCTCTTATAATTGATGCTTGGAGAAGTCTGCACTCTGCAGACTCGGCATGAGGAATCCTAAAAGCCTTATTAACCCAGCCACTTAGCCTTCCTGAGTGTAACCCCTACCCTGGCTATTTCGGTTCAGGATTATCTGAGCCCCCAAATGTTCCGCTAGTGGGATGAGTTCAACCCAGCGCCGCTCTCTGGTCCCTGTCCTTCCAAATCTCCCTGCCTCTCTAGGGCTGGCTGCTGGCAAGCCTGCTCGCTTCTGCCCTTGGTGATCCGGGAACTTGCCAAGGAAGCATTCCCTCCGAGGCTGAGCCGCCAGAGAAATTGCACACCCGGGACTGATTTTGCACAGTGTAGAATCAGTCTGCACGCCAGGCAATAGAGGCACTGTCCCAGGCTCCAGTCTGCAGGAGAACCAGTTCAGGCTGGCTGGAGGCCCAGGGGTCCAGGGCAGCAAGCAGCTTACATCCAGAAGTTAAAAAAGTAAGCAGATCAACAGGTGAAATTGAGGGGTGTGTTTTGCCAGGCTGGAATGGGCTTTCTCTCTGTGTTAAGGGGACTTATCTGGTGCTGCAGGTCTCTACCTGGTGCACGGTTTTTCTGGGGGGTGGGGGCAGAGTTGGAGAGAGCACCCCTCCTTAGACACATCCCCTGCTGGAGGTGGGTCCCCAGGGAGATGTGGTTAGCTTGACGCAGTCTCTCCAAGGGCAGAACTTTAATTTGCTTTCCTGGTGAGGCTAAGAACCATCATCATCATTTGTGTTCTAACAATTATTATTTAATTAAATGACACCCTAGTGATTACTTCAGTTAAAAAGTAACGTTCATGGAACATCATCTCTGTGTCAGGCACTCCAGCTAAGTATTTACATACAGAATGTATGGTTCAAGTCTCTGAATGCTGGAGTTACTGATTCCTCCCACCTTGGAGATGAGGAGTTCACTGTCTGTGGGGCTTGCTCACACAGAGTGTCTGCCTTCATCTCTGCTCCACCCTCAGGAGCCTGCAGGTGAGGTCTGCCGTAAGGGGCCTGCGCCCCAGAGACCTTTCTTCTTCAGCAAATGATTGGCAGAATCGGGACTCAAATCTGGTTCTCCTGACTCTTTATTGTTGCAGCTGTGTTGGGAGAGAGGTGGTGTTTGTTCACTAATTTTCTCAAGCCCAGAGGAAAGAGTTTGCTGTGCATTGTTTCAGTCTCAATCAGAAGGGTGTGGCTTCCCCACTTTACAGATGAGAAAACTGAGGCTCAGAGACGGGAAGCCTTTGGAAGAAAGCCATTCTGGAAGTCATGGGGAGTAGAACCGGGCCTGGTAGCTTCCCATTCTTCCCACCCTGCGGGTTTGCCCTGCTATCCGCAGCCTCTCCTTGCAGTGCCTCTGACAGCAGAAACTATAGCAGGTGATTTCCCAGCAGGTTCAGCGGCAGAGTGATTCCGGCCTTGGACCTTCGGACTTAGGATGGGTCATTGGTGTTGACAATTGAATAGGCTGCTGTCAGTGTGATCCTGGCCTGGAGGAAAGATCAGACATGACAGACTTTTGGTAGGACCAGCTCTGTCCAATCAGAACAAATTTGGGGACAGGACTGAGCGACTGAACTGAACTTTCATCTTCCTGGAGGCTGTACGTTCCGATTTGCACTTTGAAAGCAACAGCTTGCTAGGCCAACCTTTTGTTGCTGCCTTCCTCTGCCAGGCACAGTCATCAAAGCACAATTCTCAGGACATGCTAACATTATAGCATTTTCTAGGGAGACCATTGTCCCGAACCAGCCTCAGGTTCTGGGGAGGTGGGGGTCCCTTGTGGAGTTGGATCTCCATTTCCCTGGGGTCTTGTGCTTTGGAAAAGTATTATTTGTTTGCCATTTCTGACTGTCACTGGTGACACCTCCAGGCTCTGAAAGGTTACAGGAAAATAACAGGCTTCTGGCAGTTTCCAGCAGATTTCCTTTCTCACCTGGGCCAGGACTGTGTCTGTGCTTCTCACTCGTGACAGGATGAGGAGAGCTTGGTTAAATAACCATCGGCTGCTCTTTATTCAGCTACCTTTCTGATTAATGGCATCAGAAAGCCATTCATCTGGTGCAAAGATAGACAGGTGGTTGCCGTCACTACACTGTGGGCTTTTGAAGCTTGCTCTGTGATGTGATTACAGAACATACTTAGCTTGTGCTCCAGGGGGTAAGGTTGACCTTTGATCCTACTCCTCATTTAAAAATCACAGATCTTGGAAAATGAACCAATCTAGGAAGACGCTGGAAGCTGCATTTGCTGCTGAGGTTGACTGTCAAACCAATTTAACTAGCCTGCCCTCCCTAGAATTCTGTTTTTTCTGATTAAAACAGATGACCTTTAAGCCTTTTTTTTTCTCTGACAATCTCTAGAGGACATCTGGTCTTTTGTGAGTTTCGATAGGAACCCAGAATCGTGCCACTACTGAGGCTTCCAAATGAGGAACGTGCACAAAGCATCGATCGGAAGAAATCCGAGACCATTATCCAAACTGAGAGTGCATGTTCTTTACCTTTCTCTCTCATGCATTCATTTAATTCATTCACTCGTTCATTTGGTCAGCTTTTATAGAGAACTTATCATATGCCAGTTCTGTGACAGTAATAAGGAGGTAACAGAATCATAGTTCCTAACCACAGGGTCTTATGATTCACAAGTTAAAACAGACTAAACAGTCAACATTGTCAAAACAGGGTGAAAGGACTTGGGACCATTCATCCACTTGGAAAGTCATTTAGTTTTGCTAAGGATCACCAGCCAGTTTTCCAACGTGGTTGTAAAGAAGGCAGGAGAAAGCCTGACAGTATCTTATTTTTTGACCCCAGTTGCATGACACCTTGTGGAAAATAGTGACCTTACATTCTGAGGTTTTGCACGCTCCCTGTGCAAAGTAGTACCATACGTGTATGTGCGATCTCAGTCGTGTCTTACTCTTTGCAACCCCATGGACTGTAGCCCACCAGGCTCCCCTGGCCATGGGATTTTTCAGGCAGGATTACTGAAGTGGGTTGCCATTTCCTTCTCCAGGGGATCTTCCTGACCCAGGGATAGAACCCATGTCTCCTGCATTGCAGGCAGATTGTTTATCACTGAGCCACCCAGGAAGCCCCAAGTAGTACTGTGGTAGAATTTAAGTTAAAAAAATAAAGAAATGATTGATTATCGGCTTCAGGCCCTTTAGGAGCACCTGTCTCTTATACACATCTAGATGTGTATAAGAGACAGGTGTAGATGTGAATTGCAACCCCATGGACTGTAGCCCACCAGGCTCCCCTGGCCATGGGATTTTTCAGGCAGGATTACTGAAGTGGGTTGCCATTTCCTTCTCCAGGGGATCTTCCTGACCCAGGGATAGAACCCATGTCTCCTGCATTGCAGGCAGATTGTTTATCACTGAGCCACCCAGGAAGCCCCAAGTAGTACTGTGGTAGAATTTAAGTTAAAAAAATAAAGAAATGATTGATTATCGGCTTCAGGCCCTTTAGGAGCACAGAGCAGTGGCTGTCCTTTGCCTGGGGGAGGACAGTGCAGAGACTGAGGAAGGATCTCTAGGGCAGAGGCCGGACATGGATGTTCCAACGGGGCCGGGAGGAAGCAGCAGGAAACAGACAGTCAGAAAACTGGTGGGATGTGCTTGCCCAAAGCCCTCGGGCAGAAGGAAGGCGTGGAGGGGAGGCAGCTGGCAGTCGGGGCTTGGGAGGGCTGTGAGTTGCCTGATGTGGCTGGAGCCCAGTGAGTGGGGCTGCAGTAGGTGAGGTCAGCAGGGGGAGATTCCGGACTGTTTCACAGATACAGTGTCCCAGGACCAGCAGGAGCCATGGGAGATTTGTAAGCAGCAGAGTGACAGTGTCAAGCTCTGCCTCTCTAACACTCAACATGCTTGTTCCTGCATGGGGCTGTGAATGGGAGACGTTTAGGTGGCTTTTGCAATAGTCCCAAAGAAGAAGGCTGAAGGCCCCATCTAAGGCACTGAGAGAGGAGAGGAACAGACAGAAAGATCAGGAGGTATCATACAGTCCTCCTGAAACTTTGGTCATACATGAAACTTGTTGGTGAACTGCAAGGTGGTTGGGGGTAGTTGTTGGGGGAAGAGATGGGAAGAAATCAAGTTTCTTTTCCAACCCAGCCTCTGGTGAGAACCCTTCAGAAACACTTGGGCCTGAGTGCTGGTTTCTCTTATTACACACAACCGTAAAGATCTTCATTAGCCATTCCAGAAACATCTGTATGCCCATGGTATGTCAAGGCAGTTGGGGAGGTTCTGAGGATATCAGATAGAAGGGACCAACTCTTGCCCTCAAGGAGCCACTTGTATAGTGTGGGGAGGCTGCAGGTCCTATTTTCTCTGCCTCAAACTTCAGAAGATGTGTTTGAGTTTACATAGTGGTGTCAATGTCTTCTCTGATTCAAGGTCAGTTCCCCAGTCCCTGCAGCGGCACTGATATCGCATTCCCAAATCCCTGACAGAAGGGATCATTCCTAGAAGCAGCTGTGAGCCAAGCATATACATTGCATAAATGTTTGAAAACTTCTCCTACTTTTCAGAATGCAATTCTGACAGTGCTGAAGGCTGCCAATTAAATGAAGATTTAGATAAAGGCTGTGTAGGAGAAGGAACACAATATTCTTAAACCTAATAATTGTTTCCTTCTGTCTTTTTGAAGTTCTCAAATAATCCTGATTGACTGGCTCTCTGCTTTAGGCATTCCTATTTACTGGACAATTTAATAACATTTAAAATGTTTGACAACCTTTATTTGGGGGCAAACATCCCCAGGGGAGCAGGCTGTGGGTAAGGATGTGAATGCTGTACCGTTAAAAAGAGGAATCAGGATTTAAATAGTTTTTTTTTTTTCCACATGCAGAACAAGTCTCCTGCATGCTGTATGGCAGGGGTCACAGAGAGGGGTCAGAACAGGCTCTAAGATTATAACGTGAGCCGTGGGGAGCATGTAAGGCTGCCATGTAGCCTGTGCTAAGGACTCTCCTTGTAGTGCTGCATCTTCTGACAGCACTGAGTGGGCCCTAAGACTGAGCCCGTTACGCAGGTGAAGCAGCTAAGGCCGCGACTGTGCAGCTAGTAAGCCTTGGGGCTGGTGGCTTTTCACCTCGTGCTCCTTCTCTTGGCTCTGGAGTTCTTGATGTGCTGCAGCAAGTGGAGAAACAATTCAGAAGGAAGGGCAAGACAATTTTCCTCCCTTTCCCACTGTCTCTGGGGATTCACCTGTTCACATATTCATTCACTCATTCCTTGACCACATTTGTGGATTGCCTGGCCTGTGCCAGGTATGGTTCTAAGTACCAAGAAAGCAACAATGGACATAACCAAGTCCCTGCCTCTATAAGGCTTTGGTTTTAGTGGGAGAAACAAATCAAAGAAAGTCCATTAGTCATAAGTGCCCTGCAAAACCAAGGCACTGTCAGGGATAAAGTAACGAGGATGCTCTCTTCCATAGGAGTGGAGGGTTGCAGGGAGGGAAGGGGGCTCCCCTCGAGAGGGCACATTTCAACTGAGACCTGCCGGTTGTGGAGGAGAGAGCTGTGTGGACCTGTGGGGGCCAGCATATGCCAGGCAGAGCAGAGAACAAGTATAAAATCCCCAAAGAAGGAACATGCTTGGTGTGCTCCAGAAATAGCGAGGTGAACCCGGTGGCTGGACCCAGAAAGGGAGATGAGATCAGGAGACAGATTGGGCCATGGGGAGAGTTTGGATGGTATGCTGAGAGTGATGGGAAACTATTGGTGGAGGGAGGGCAAGGCTGTGACATCATCTGTTACTATGTGCGTAGAGGAAGCTGAAAGCAATTTAGACATCTGAAAAAGCTCACCACCTCCTTGTTTTCTTGTTTTGTTATTGTTGTTCAGTCACTAAGTCCTGTGTGACTCAGCGACTCCATGGACTGCAGCACGGCCAGGCTTCACCGTCCTTCACTATCTCCTGGAGTTTGCTCATATTACGTCCACTGAGTCAGTGATACTCTAACCATCTCATCCTCTGCCCCGCTCTTCTCCTCTTGCCTTCAATCTTTCCCAGCATCTAGACCTTTTCCAATGAGTTGGTTCTTCACTCAGGTGGCCAAAGTCTTGTTACACGTGTTAATTTTACATGTGTAAAATTTCTTTCTGAATTCCTTCTCCAATTTTAATTAAGTCCTTCTGACAACTCATGAAATAGACATTGCTATTATTAGTATTCCTCACTTTACAGTGGGGAAACAGGCTCAGAGCAGGCACGGTCACCTGTATAGGAATCAGTGGAAACAGGATGCCTTAGGGTTAACAGCCCACTTCTCAAGCGCTGTAAGTTTCAGCTAGCATTTAGTGGGCTCCTGAAATGTGGCAGTTTCTCTGTGAGGTTCTGGGATGCCTAGACACCCGCTCTAGACCCTGGCTTGTCTCCAGGAGAGGCAGAATTAAGCAGAGAGGTAATGTGCATAACGGCAAGTATTGGGCTGGTGGGGTGCTCTGACTTTAATTTGGGAGTACAGAGAAAGGATCTTGGCCCCGTAGGGGTCGGGAAGCCAAAAGTGATGTCTGAGCTGGGAGTAGGAGCCTCCTTGGAGATGAACAAACAAAGCTGGGGAGATGGGGCTGGAGAGGGGGATTCCAAGCAGAGAGGTTCAAAGGCACAGGGTGGAGAGTGAACGGCAGCTGGCCTAGCACGGCCGAGAGAGGTAGGGGTGCATCTGGTTGCATTTGGGAAGGAGGTTGGATGGAGACAGGTTTACACCTAGCTACATCTGCTTTTTCAGTTTTTAATAGGCTTTATTTTTATTTATTATTGAAGTATAGTTGATTTACACTGATGTATTTCTTTTAGGTATACAGCAAAGTGATTCAGTCATATATATATATATTTTATATTCTTTTCCATTATACATTATCACAGGATATTGAATATAGTCCCCTGTGCTATACATTAGGACCTTGTTTTGTTTTATACATATATAGTAGTATATATCTGTTAATCTTAAACTGCTAATTTATCTCTTCCCCACTCCCCTTTCCCTTTCAGTAACTGTGAGTTTGTTTTCTATGTAAATAAAGTTTATTTTAAAGAGGAGTTTTAGATTCACAGCAAAATTGAGTGAAGGTAGACAGGCTTTGCATGGATTCCTTGTCTCCGTGTGCGCACAGCCTCTCCCACTACTCAATTCCCACTGCAGACTGATGCATTTGTTATCATTAGTGGACCCAAATGAATACATCATTATCACTCAAAGTCCACAGTTTACTTCAGGTTCTCTCTTGGTACTGTACGTTATACAGGTTTGACAAATATATAATCATATTTTAGTATCCTATGGAATGTTTCACCTCCCTAAACATCCTCTGTGCTTTGCCTTTTCATCCCTCCTTCCTTCCTATCCCTGACAACCACTGATCCTTTCACCACCTCCACAGTTTTGCCTTTTCCAGAATGTCATATAATCAGAGTCATACATTTACAGACTGACTTCTTTCACTTGGTAAATGTTAAGTTTATGCTATGTCTTTTCATGGCTTAATAGCTCATTTCTTTTTATTGTTGAATAATACTCCATTGTCTAGATGTACCACAACTTACTTACCTATTCACCTACTAAAGGACATTTTGCTTGCCTCCAAATTTTGGCAATCATGAATAAAGCTATTATGCATGTGTGGGGGAAGGGGTTTGCATGGGCATAAGTTTTCCAGTTCTTTAGGGAAATAACATGGAGTGCCATTGCTGGATCATATGGTTTGTTTAATTTTGTAAGAAATTGCCAAATTGTCTTCCAAAGTGGCAATGAGAGTTCCTGTTACTCCATATCTTCATCAGCATTTGATGTTGTTAGTGGTTTGAATGTTGCCCATTCTAATAGATGTGCAGTGGTATTTCAAAGTTGTTTTAGTTTGCATTTTCCTAATGCCATAAAATTTTGAGTATCTCTTCGTGTGCTTATTTGCCATCTGTATATCTTCTTTGGTGAAGTGTTATTAATATCTTAATTGGGTTGTTTAATTTCTTATTATTGAATTTTTAAAAGGTATTTGCATATTTTGGATAATAGTCCTTTATCAAATATCTTTTGCAAATATTTTCTCCCAGTCTGCTGATTACTTTCTCAGTCTCTTGACAGTATCTTTGTAGAACACAAGTAATATTAATGAAGCCTAGTTTATCAACTCTTTCTTTCTTGGAGTATACCTTTGGTATTATGTCTAGGTCATTTCCATGCCCAAGGCCATCTGTATTTTCTCCTATGTTATCTTCTAGAAGTTTTATAGTTTTGTGTTTTCATGTTTTTAGGTCTCTGATCTATTTTGAGTTAGTTTTTGTGAAAAATGTAGGATATGTGTCTAGATTTGATATTTTGCGTGTAGGTATCCAGCTCTTTCAGCTGGATAGTCTTTGATGAAAAGACTGTCCTTACTCCATTGCTTTCTTTTGTGTTTATTGATATGACCATGTGGTATAGTTTCTGAGCCTGTTTGTATGAATGGGTTACATTCATTGACTTTTGCATATTAATCCAACTTGGATAAATCCTATTTTGGTTGCTTTTTAATTCACTTACTTCTTTCTCAGGTGCCTCGAGAGAGAGTATAGCTCAGTGATTAAGAGTGGAGGTAGGCGCCTAAGTTTAAATTAGACCTCCATTGCAATATTAGGTGATTGAACTCAGGCAAATTATCTAACCTCTCCGTGTCTCAGTTTCTACATTTATCAAATAATAATAACTGATCCCAAAGGGTGCTTGTGAGGATCGCATTATACATAAACAGTTTAGGACTCCACCCAGCACGTGGTGGGTGAAATGGTGGTTTTCCATGATTATCTGTCTTCATTTGAATGGATGCTCAGTGTGTTTGTTTCTCTTTGTATTCACAATGACTAGTGTCAAATAGATGCTTAACAAAAGAAAGTTCTATGGAAAAAATGTATATTTTTTCCTTTAGTGTATGTGTGTATATGGTGAGGATTCTGTAATTCTGTTTTGATTGTATCCTTCATATTCAGACAAATTAGTTCCAAAGAAGGGTCTCCAGGGAGTGAGTTTTCTTAGACTGCTCTGATCATAGCTCCCAAAGCATTCTCTATTGTCTTGTGTTGCATCTGACCTCCTCCTGGCCATCATCTCCTGTAAGTTTATAGCAGCTGCAAATGGAGCTTGCCACTGAGGTTGGATAAGTAATATTTCAGCTCAGTTCAGTCGCTGAGTCTTGTCTGACTCTTTGTGACCACATAGACTGCAGCATGCCAGGCTTCCCTGTCTATCACCAACTCCCAGAATTTACTCAAACTCATGTCCATTGAGTTGGTAATGCCATCGAACCATCTCATCCTCTGTCGTCTCCTTCTCTTCCTGTCTTCAGTCTTTCTCAGCATCGGGTTCTTTTCAAATAAATCAGTTCTCATCAGGTGGCCAAAGTATTGGGGTTTCAGCATCAGTCCTTCCAATCAATATTCAGGACTGATTTCCTTTTGGATGGACTGGTTTGATCTCCTTGCAGTCCAAGGGACTCTCAAGAGTCTTCTCCAGCACCACAGTTCAAAAGCATCAATTCTCTGGCACTCAGCTTTCTTTATAGTCCAACTCTCACATTCATACATGACTACTGGAAAAATTTTAGCTTTGACTAGATGGACCTTTGTTGTCAAAGTAATGTCTTTGCTTTTTAATATGCTATCTAGGTTGGTCATAGCTTTTCTTCCAAGGAGCAAGCATCTT
This sequence comes from Madoqua kirkii, assembly GCA_006408675.1. Lineage (NCBI taxonomy): Eukaryota > Metazoa > Chordata > Mammalia > Artiodactyla > Bovidae > Madoqua > Madoqua kirkii. The sequence goes on from SJYC01020979.1 coordinate 12,823, forward strand.
TTGATTTCATGGCTGTAGTCACCATCTGCAGTGATTTTGGAGCCCCCCAAAATAAAGTCTGTCACTGTTTCTGTTGTTTCCCCATCTATTTGCCATGAAGTGATGGGACCAGATGCCATGATCTTAGTTTTCTGAATGTTGAATTTTAAGCCAACTTTTTTGCTCTCCTCTTTCACTTTCATCAAGAGGCTTTTTAGTTCTTTGCTTTCTGCCATAAGGGTGGTGTCATCTGCATATGTGAGGTTATTGGTATTTCTCCCAGCAATCTTGATTCCAGCTTGTGCTTCATCCAGCCCAGCATTTCTCATGATGTTCTCTGCATATAAGTTAAATAAACAGGGTGACGATATACAGCCTTGACATACTCCTTTCCCTATTTGATAATAAGTAATGTTACCCCCATTTTATAAAAAAATGATGCCAGAAGAAAAAACCATACATAGCTGCTAATGGTTCCTAAGGGTTGATAAAACTTCTTCAAATGTTTCCCATCTTTTTTTTTTCAGCATATAGATGGTGTAACTTCTCAGAATGCTCACTATCAGTCTTGTAGAAGTTACTCCAAAGGTAGAAACACATAATTTATAAACAAGTATAAGTAAACATTAGTTTACATAACAATGGAAAGATGGCCTTGGCATTGACAGGAGGGTGGCAGAAGCAAGGCTGTAGAAGAGCAGTGCACAGGCAGAGTTTATGTGTTATCTGCATGTATTTTTGCAAAGTTATTAAAAACAGCATCATGTAGTATCCTCCCAAGTTGAAGGAGATACAAAAAAGCAATGGAAAAACAAGTTACATGAAAGGAAAGTGTGTATATTAACTGTTGTAAACATATAAAAACCATTTGCATGAAAGAAAACTTCTCTATGGGAATTTTCTTTAAAAAACAATATTCCCAAAGAAATAAAACACCCTGCTCTCAAGAGCATCATAGACCAGGTAGTGTGCGAGGCACTGGGAGTATAACAATGAGTAAAATGGACCTGCAGACTCATGAAAACGGCATGACAGAGCCTGCGAAAGTCTGAATGTGTAACATTCGGGCAGGGTTAGCACTGCCATCATTTGGGGCGTCATGATTTTTTATGGTAGAGCCTGTTCTGTGCACTGTAGGATGTCTCGAACATCTCTGGCCTTGACTCACTGTATGCCACTTGGACCACCCAGCCGTGGCAACCAGAAGTGTTTCCAGATGTAGTTAAGTGTCTTCCAGTTGGAGGGGGGTGCAAAGTTGCTCCCCAGTGAGAACCATTGCTTTAGGAGAATACATCAGAAGTTATGGAACATTCATTCAATAAAAAAAAAAAAAAGACTGTAACTGGGAGGCTTATATAGTAGCATTTGGAAAAGTTACGTTAAGTTTGAATAGCAGAAAGTAAGACTGCATTTATCTGACAGATTGTGACCAATTTGAGGTTCTGGGTTCAGAGGAAGCCACTGAGAAAAGGGAGGAGAGCAAAATGGAGTCCTAGAAATCACAGGAGCCAGGGAACCTCAATGAATGGACTGTCCCCACTTATCTAGAATGAGGAGCCCGAAGAGAAACAGGAGTCCGGCAGGCACAAGTACAGCAATCAAATGCAGGGACATGGAAACTGGGTGTCAAAAGTGAGTAAAGTCAAGGCAGATGAACATGGTATATCAGAGGTGATATTTTAAATATTTAACAATCAAATATGGCCCAAGAAGAACCATCAATAATAATGATCATCTGCTGAAAACACCCAGTGTGGACTTTACCATGCCTGCAAGGCCAGGGGAAATCCACAAAGTAGAAACAGTTGGCCAGAGTAAGTCAGTCCTGTCGTGGTCCCAAGGGACACAGGGATTAATCTTAGAGCAAAACCTGGCAGAACGGAAGTGGTCAGAGGCCAGGGAGAAGCAGAAGAAATAAGAGGGCCTAGGGGCCCTGAAGAAAATCTGCTGGAGGGTTGAGTTATATTTAATCCCATTGCTGCATACCTGGAACCAAAATCACTAGAGCAGTTTCAGACATAAATTATGTATACACATGAACAAAGACAGAAAGGGAGCACAGTAAAATGAAAACAGTTTGATTTGTAGGGCTTTCAGCCTCGCAGGTGATTTTTTTCCTTCCTTTATTTAGAGGTCTGTTGATGCTGCTACAATTTTGTTCCAGCTATAAAAGAAAAATATATGTGGATGTTAACAAAGATGAGAAGAGCCTTTGGAAGGATGTAACTGGTTAGAATTTAATATTCATTAGGTTAAAAAATTATGTTAAGCTCATTGATGAAGTCATAAAAACAAACCAAACGCCCACCGTCTTCTTCCTTCCCAGGAACATGACAGTGGTCCCTTCAAAGCAGCCCTGGAGGCAGGGGGGCTGAGTGTTGATGACGGCCCAGGGGCCGGCGTGGGGTTTCATGCCAGAGGGACACAGCTGTCTGTTTCCTTTGCCTCCTCTCTTCCCAATCCAGCATCAGCTCATTGCTCATGCTGACCCAGTGAGGCTGGCATCAAGGCCTCCCTCCCCATGTTGTAGTGAGAGATAGTCCTGAGAACACACGCTTTATCCACTGCGATAGATTAGCTCTGGTCATAGCCTAATTACATGAGCTGCAGCCAAACACCTTATTTACGCTTTTCTGGGGATGGGCAGGCACAGAGAGGAATGGGTAATTGAGGAACATTAAGAAACAAACAAAAATGCTGCTCGGTGTGCTTTAGTATGAGCACTATTGATGATGCCATATTGTAAACACCGAGTGAAGAAGTTGCTGCCAACTCATTCATGCCAGGCAGCCAGAAACCCTTCTTCCCAAGTGGAAGATTAGCACCGGTGCCTCCTTGGTCAAAGCCTAGCTATCAGCAGCAGCACCTTGTAAAAGGTCAGCCTGTTTGGTTGCTTCAGGGCAACTGTGCACCTCCATACAGGAGGCTAATGCACAAAGGAGGCTCTGTGCCTCAAGGCTTGTTAGCAGCAAATATATTGGCACAGCTGCCTTTTATTCCATCAAATGAATGCAATTTATAGGAAACTGGCTTTTTATTAATAGAGAACACAAAGTATTGGGGGAAACCTCAATTAGGGAATAATGAACTCAGATATTCACACACGCACACAGAAATGTGCCTCCCATCAGAATATCTAATGGAGATAATTTAGGAAAAACTAATGTGTGCCCTTCAATTAGGGGACTCATTAAATCTGCACTGTCCAGTAGAGTAGCTGCTAGCCACATGTGACTACTTTTAAATTCTAATTAATCAAATTACAGAAAGTGAAAAATGAATGATTCAGTCCCTCTGCCTCATGAGGCACATTTCAGGTACTCAACAGCCTTGTGTGACCAGTGGCTGCCAGGTTATACAGTCCAGATACAGGATATCATCACAGAAACCTGCTGGGTAGTGCTGGATTACATAAATGATGGTGTGTCCTGGTAATTGATTACTCTGCCTATTCTCAGAAGAATGAGGTTGGTACAGACATTCTGACATGAAAAGGCCTGTGTTGTGCATTGCATATAAACAAATTACAAAATTTTATCTTAGTTTTAACTAAAAAAGGTATTATGCGCACACATACTTTTTTGTGTTAGTGTAGGAAAAAGAGTATAAGGATACTCACTAAATTGTAAGTAGTAATTGTCTTGAGATGGAAAGCATAGAGCTTTGCTTTTTATTTTTACTACTGATGTATTATCTGAATCTATTTCAATGAGACTATATTACTTTTGTACATAAAGAGATTAATTTGTGGATAACCTGTGAAGACAATTTAAAAACATGAATAGAGAGGTTTATCTCCTTGGGATGTTAGTTGGTTACAGCCTGGTTAATGCCACCTGTGTGGGGTTGACCAGATGGCTTGTTAGGTAGGGGCATCATAGAAGGAGAAAGGGGATGATCTAGTGTGAATCCTTCCTTGCTGTTCTTGAGACACACCTCCAGGCATGCCCCCTTGTCTCAAATGTTCTGTTCTGGGAGGGAGACAAATGCACTTTATAATCAATTCTGAGGACCTTTTACTATTAATCTTTGAGTGAGTCGATAGAAGCCTCTGCTCTGAGATGAGACAGAAGTACACTGGGCTTAAATGTCAGATAGCACCTGGGAAGCATATTCATCCACAGACGCAAGCTGATCAGGGAGGGTGTTTCTGCTATTTAGGAGAGGAACAAAAAGATATCTTCCAGGCTGGTGTAAAAGTACTAAAATTGTGTGTGTGTGCGTGTGGGTGGGTGTGAGGTGCCCCTATTCTTCCTGTTCTAGGAAATGTACTTCTCTGCCAGCTCGTGTACTTTGTGAATAAAGCATGGGCTTGAAGAGGAAATACTCTCTGCTTTCTTTGAGAAATTCTCTTTTTTGTGATCCAGCATCATAGATTTTTTCCTGTGGGTTATGCGTCACTTGAACTCTTGGGGATGCTCTTCTGCTCCTGTAACTGCGGGTCACTGGACAGAGTTCCTTGACCTTTGAAATTCAGTCTCCTTGTGGAGAAGATAGAGTCTCACTAGCTCTTACCTCCTGAGGTGGTTGCTCAAAGTGGAAGGGAGAAATAAGGGAGTACTTGGCGCTCGGTAAATGCTGCCAAGTGTTAGAATGCATTGACATCAGTATTACCTTTCGCTAAGTGACGCTGCAAAGCAATTTGCGTACTGTGCTTCTTGTGGAGGCGTGTCTCTCCCCAGATGAAAGGATGCCAGCGTGCGCCTCCTGCTGCCTGGCTTTCTCTTGCTTCGGGTCCCTGACAGTGATCTGTATAAGCTAATTGGCACACTCATGCCAAGTGCCCGGTGCTTGAGGCTGAGAGCTCAGTGCTGCCCTGTGGAAAGTGCCAGCCAGTGAGCCCTGTACAGCCCTGAGGTCCTGTCAACACAGTAGGTGGGTAAGAGAAGTCAACCATAACTCCGCCGCTTCACTTTCCGAGGGAGAAGGCTGGAAGTGCTTCCGTTTTGTTGATAGGGAGAAGGGTCGGCGCTTTTTCTTACATGTTTCCTTAAGGCAGCCTCACTCTCTATGTGTGATTTTTTTTTTAAATTTTCTCAAAGAGAAAAAAAATGTTAATCTCTATTAACCGTACTTAGAGTTTCTTCATTTAGTTCGTGAAAATGAAGCTTTACTTTGGGCTAGTGACAGATTTTTATGTGAAATAATATAATGTATTTTTCAAGTAAGTATGGTACAGAAAGTAGGCTAAAGCACTTTATTCACATACATGCATATACATGTGTAGTTATGTATGTATAGATGTAGTGTATATATGTATATATATTCTGCATATATAGTATATCTATTTATGTATATACATATTCACACTCACATTCATACATGCAGATTTGATCTTTATTATCTGAGGGATCTGTACTTGTGAACTCGCCTACTCACTAAAAGGCTTTGCTTCACCCAACCCATTTTCGTCGTCGTTTGCAGACACACAGAGCTGTGGAAAATGGGAGTCACGTGGCATGCATGGCCCTAGTGTCAACAAGGGCACACTCTGCCTTCTTCCTGCAGCTCTCACACTGCAAGCGAATGTTCTTACTGTGGTATTTAGAGCCTTTTTTGTTGTTGTTGCACTTTCGTGCTTTTGGTTGGCAGTTTTGCTGTTTAAAATGGCCCACAAGTGTCGTGCCGAAGCGCTGTCTGGTATCCCCAAGTACAGACGGCTGTGAGGTGCCTCAGGGAGAAAGTGTTAGATGAGTTCCATTCAGACGAGAGTTACCGTGAGCTGTTGGCCATGAGCTCAGTGTTAATGATTCAACAATAGATGTTAGGTAAGTTGTCTTTGAACAGAAACACCTACAACAAGGTTCTCTATTGATTGGCTGACAGAAATGATGTGATCAGAGACTTACAGGAGGAACCTAACCCTGTATTTCCAGCGGGAGAGTTGGCTCACTATTTGCTAATGCACTGTTCACAGTGCACATAAAGCACACCTACCACATCTGTTGTGGGTTTGAATCTCCTTAAAGTCTCCCAGGGCCTGTATGAGAGGGACTAGACTGTGGGGCTGAAGATCCTGAACTCTGCTGGTGTCACGATGTACCTTTCTGCCTTCAGCCCGTGAACACCTGTTTTTGCCAGAGAAAACTACTGGGGAGACTGCTCAGGGAAGCTGGGGTCTGTTTGCCTTCAGCTGTCTTTCTAAGCGCCTGCCATCCACTGCATGCTCGGAGAGGGGATGACATCATCTGTTGCAAAACGGTTTGGGGTATTTTAAATAATAGAGCCACTTTAGGAAGGCAGCCAAGCTCCCCTTCAAAGGTAAGGTCTCTGGATCGCAGCAGAGAGTCGAGAAGGCAGCCCTGGGGCAGAAAGTGAGAGGGTCCTAGGCCAGACAGAAGCTGGGCGCTGCCACACTGCCCACCCTGACGTGGGCCTGAGCCGCACAGCTGTGGGAGCAGGCGCAAGCCAGGCCCGGGGGCTCTGCAGTGCGTGCACCTGAGTCTAGACAGCCTTGAAATCACAGTCACCGTCACCCCCAGTCCACGCCCACAGCTCACCGTGTTCCTGGGCTTCTCAGTGCTCTGCCCTGCCGCAGCAGGCATTCATGACTGTGTTGTTAGGGAGCCTTTTCAATCTTTTATGCTCTACTTTCAAAGCTGTCTTGAAATGAGATAAGTTAAAGCCTAATACAGGTTTTTCAGAAACACCTGTATTTGTCTGGCTGACCTAATATGAACACAGGTTCTCATCTCTACTTGAATGTTACTCCATCTATTGCTACACCATTACTAGGGCCGCACTCTGAGTCTACAGAGCTCATTTGTACGCCTGATACCCTGAATACGAAGTCGATCCTATAGGATGGCTCACGCCTGGCAGGGGAGACAGGGCCTGGTTACCCAGGGAGTTTGTGAAGAGTCGAAAGAGGCAGCACACTGACCATGGGCTTGTTGCTTCCCTGTTCAACCACTGCCCTGAGTCTTGGCATCTAAGACGTGGTGGTTCCCTGTGTCCCATGAGCCCTGATCACAAGGTGAGCGTTGCTCTCCAGATGGGAAAGCAGAGTTGACAAGAACTGCCAACCCCAGAGAGGTGTCAGGCCCACTGATAATTAAAGGGCTCCTAGGACACATTGCCCAGTCTAGTATTGGTTCTAGTGGACTTGGCTTCATTCTGAAAAGGACAAAAGAAACTGACAGTGAAGCGCAGGGGACAGGGGACACAGCACAGGGGACAGGGGACAGAGTTCTTCCCCTTAAGGCTACAACCCAGGACTAGCCCTGCGTGCAGTGCTTTTCCCTTACGCAGAGTCTGGACTGTGTGCTTCAGGACCCCTTAGAATGGTTTGTATGACCAATGAAGAGACCTGGGGGCTCTGCCTCTGGCCTACAGATTCAGAATTCCTCAGGATGGGGCGCAGGCCTCTGTATCCTGACAGCCTTCCTGTGTGACTCTGATGTGCAGTGAAATTTGGGAACTACCGCCCCGAGCGCCAGCAGCACTTCAGCCCCGCAGAGCGCTCTCAGCCGTGGTCCGGCACACCGTCTGGGAGGGAACGGGGAAGGCCACGGAGTGGCTGGGCCGAAGGGCACAGGAGCCCTCGCTTTGTGGTCAGACTCGTGCCTCTCTGGACTGTTAGCAAGTTCCGGAATTCCTCTGGACTCGAGTTGCCCCGTGGGAAGTGGAGGTGGGGACAGTGCCTGTTATGATGCTAGAGGTTTGGAAGTTTAAATGAGAGGTGTCCGTGGTGTGCCCAGCACAGTGGCGCCCTGACTGTGCGTGTTCGTTGCTCTCATTACCACCCACATCCAAGGGGCTGCGCCAGCTGGAACCTTAGGCTGAGGATGAGCCTCATCACCAAAACTAAGACTCACTTTTAGGGCTTTCTGAGGCTCAGGTACCAGCACTGTTGCCCAAGGGTGTGGCAGGAAACCCAGTGCTGACCACCGGGCACCTCTCAGGAGCAATTCCTGTTTGGAACCTTTGGGGCATGGTTAGACAGGGAGACAGCGTGTTGGATAAAACTGAGTCTCAGATCCAAGGACGGGTCCCTCAGATGCCCGCTGTAGGGCAGTCAGAACCTGTCCTGGCCTTTCAAGCCCAATAGAGCATATTGCCCCATCACAGCTCCTGAGAAAGGGACACATGTACGCTGTATCTTATCTACATTAATAAAGTATACAGAGAAAATAGTGGGCCTTTTAGGACCTATCCATTGAACCTTTTAAGTGACATATTCTAGTACTCATGTAATTCTAATTCTGATAACGTTACTTGTGATACTGTCTTCAGTCCTCAGAATTAATTTGACTGGAAAAATTCCAGAAGGACTTAAATGTTTCTCATTAAAAGCATCATAGATAACTTATTCAACTTTGTAACTAATTGTAACATCACCCAATATAAAGCCACCAAATTAAGATGCTATTTCTTCTTTTGTGATTAGTAGGCAAACCTTTTCCATACGAGTATGCCCTCTAGAATCTAGAGCAATTAAGCATATATAATTGGATGGAACCATTTGCTCTCCCATCATCACTCTCTCTAGTGAGATGTATCCCAGCCCACTTAGCAGTCTTGCAAAGACAAATGTCCTGAACTCTAGTTAGGGAGTTGACAAATGGGTCTCTATAAGCAGCTTAAGTGTTAAATATTTCTCCTGGCCTCTTTGACAGAGATGTGTTTTGTTTTCTCAGCATGGAAAATTTCTTGCAGTTTGTACCTCTTTACTTTAAAAAATAAAGAGAAGTCATTACGCGCCCTTATTCTTGACCTGCCTTCAGGAGCCAATGCTGCTGGGAAAACAGCTCCTGTTGCGTAATTGCTGCTTGTAGCAGAGTTTGAGGTCCGGGCTGGGTTTCTTGAGTCACTGAGTATATGGGCTTCTGGCTGTCCTGCCTACCCACTGTGCCTGGGAATTTATTGGGGAGATTTAATAAAGCAAAAGCAGGATTTACCAGCTACCACCAAAGTATTTGACCTCATGTTGAATTGCTAATCAGAACACTTGAAAGTCATCTGGAGGGATCAGGAAATAACCTGAAGATTTCATAGGAGAGAGAACAAGAGCACTGTGGCCTGGTGTTACAAGGAGACAACGTAGAGCTATTTCTTTACTCTTTCTTCTCTACCCTTTCCCCCAGTGGATTCTCCTTCGGGCACATATGAGTGTGAAATGAGAAAAAAAGTCACCTGAAGCCAGTCTAGGTTCGATGCAGGATACAGGATGCTCGGGGCTGGTGCACTGGGATGAGCCAGAGAGATGGTATGGGGAGGGAAATAAGGGGGAGGGCTCAGGATTGGGAACATGTGTACACCCGTGGCGGATTCATGTTGATGTATGGCAAAACCAATACAATATTGTAAAGCAAAATAAAACAAAATAAAATAAAAGAAAAAGAAACAAAATCAAAAGCAACAGTGACTCTGGAAGTGATGAAAAGTTCACATGTGCCAGGAAGCCTGAGGTCAAAGGTTGTGTAACCGTATTTGGCCCAGGTTTGCTGTATCTGGTGCTGCAGGACAGACGCACACAGGCCTGGCAGGTAGAAAGACAAGTGGGCTGTGACTAGGGGATGAGCTCTCAACGGAGTCTCAGAATGGGCCAACCATTTGTAGTGTGCAGAGTATATAGACTGGCACATAATCTAGGGTAGCTGGGTAGGAAACTTAAAGACACATCCCTGGATTGCCCTTTAATAAATCATCTCCTTCAGCAGTCATTATTCCTCACCAGGCAATTCAGTAGAAGTTAGAATTGAGCATAATGTTGCATATCATTTCAGAACATCTGGTCCTAATATGTAGTAACAGCTGTTTAGTACCTGAGATATAAGCAAAACGTTTCTCCCATGACTGTGACTGTTTATACTCCTGGAGGCGCAGTATTGCTGAGGCAGGTCTGCTTCCCAGGGCCCCTTCTCACAGATAGCAGTGACAGTGACAATATCAATAACATGAGGCTGGTTATCATGTGTTTCATTGTATGCCAGACACTGTGCTAAGCACGTTTCATATATGATTTCATTAAATCCTCACCTCAGCCTTTTGTGAGCGTTAGGATGAAGTTAAAAGAGGTCATAAAGCCAGAGATGGATTCTGCTCCAAGTCGAACCCAAGTCTGTCCAATGCCAAAGCTAACTCTGTTACCATTGCAATAAATTTCCTGTAAGTAAATGAGAAAAGAACACAACTATATAAGTCACAAACGACAAGGAGCAGAAGGGGAACACGGAAGGGCGTTTTATGGTCTTGTTTCAGAAAGGGCTTCCCTTGTGGCACAGCTGGTAAAGAATCTGCCTGCAATGTGGGAGACCTGGGTTTGATCCCTGGGTTGGGAAGATCCCCTGGAGAAGGGAAAGGCTACCCACTCCAGCATTCTGGCCACTATACAGTCCGTGGGTTCGCAAAGAGTCAGTACAACTTTCATTTAATTAGCTTTTCCGAACGCAAGGTCCGTTTTTGCTACCGTATTGTATTGTATACACCGTCACCAGGTGGCAGTATTGTTCCTTGGTCACATGAGCCAATCAACAAGCCCTGTTTTTCCCCTACTCAATGGCACCCCACTCCAGTACTCTTGCCTGGAAAATCCCATGGATGAAGGAGCCTGGTGGGCTGCAGTCCATGGGGTCACAAAGAGTCGGACATGACTGAGTGACTTCCCTTTCACTTTTCACTTTCATGCATTGGAGAAGGAAATGGCAACCCACTCCAGGGTTCTTGCCTGGAGAATCCCAGGGACGGGGGAGCATGGTGGGCTGCCGTCTATGGCGTTGCACAGAGTCGGTCATGACTGAAGCGACTTAGCAGCATTCAAAATGGTAACTTCCTGAGCAAAACCATATTTATGAGACTTCCTGTACAAATACTCAATCAGAAGTTTTACAATCAACTTTTAAAGAAAAGAATATCTCTATACCCAATATCAAAACACAGAAAGCTTTAAAACAAACTTCATAAAAATAGTTTTAAGAACCGTAGGTGTGGGTTTTTTTTAATCACTAACCTTTAAGTGTTACTCAAATACCATAATCTACCCATAATCTTCTATCCAGACTCTGATGAAAATGCTAATCTTTATGATCCAACTGAAATCTAAATAGACAAGCTTCTCTAGAACTCAGGTTCTTAGATCCATATCTAGGTTTCTAAAAAGATTAGTTTTCACCTGCAGAGTTTCCTTAGGGCCTCTTTTCCATTCGTGACCTGTTGCTTTATGCAAGAGGAGACATGTATACAACTCTTACATAAGCAGGGGGTTTTCCCTGGTGGCTCAGGTGGTAAAGAAACCGCTTGCAATGCAGGAGACCAGGGTTTGCTATCTGGGTTGGGAAGATTCCTTGGAGAAGAGCATGGCAACCTACTCCAGGATTCTGGCCTGGAGAATTCCATGGACAGAGGAGCCTGGTGGGCTACAGTCCATAGGGTTGCAAAGAATCAGACATAACTGAGCAACTAACACTTCTTTCATTATATAAGCAGATGTGTCCAAAAGTGAGTGAAATTATATACCTGAGAAGGCCCCCTTCCTCTAAGTGTCCTTTTATGTGTCCCTGAAAAAGGAGGGATTTCTCCAGATACCTTCCTGCTTCCACCGCTGCCTTGCCTGCCACTAACACCTATTTTGGAAAGAATGTCCTCACTCCTAAGGTGCTCTCTCCCTTGTTTTTCAGTGCTTTGATTAAGAACTAAGACTTTGAAGTGGGCAGATCTGTGTTCAAATTCTAGCTCTGTAACTTTCTAATTGTGTGAATTTGGGCAAATTACTTAATTTCTTAAGTTTCAATTTTCTTATCTGCAAAACAGCAATAAAATAGGACTAATAACAATGCTCTTTTGGGTAAGAATCACCTGAGATACTGTATGTGATCAATTTAGCAGAGTACCATGGTCATCATTAACCCTCAGTAAAATGGTAGCTAATATTATTGTGCAGTGGACTCGTTCGTCTATGTCGCTATTCTGATTTTTCTCTAAACTCTAATTTATAAGCTGTCAGCTTAACACCTTAGCTTAGTACATCCGTATGCGATGATTACTCTGCAAGGTCAGTTTTAGCCCTCCCTAACCACTGATATCATTGTCTTGGAATCACGCAGAGTCGGAATGCCCAGTGCCATTCTTGACTCCTTTGACTCTCAGTTGACCCCCGACCCCGTTGCCCATGTTGTCCCACCCACTTCCCTACACACACCCTGCATAATCAGCCACTGACTCCCACTGTTTCCTCTCTTATCTGCCTTAGGGGGCATCTCTTCTAAGCCTCAGTTCCATCCTCCCCCAAACAGTCCTCTTGAATTACTGCTTTCCTGGTTTCCGTCGTCACCCTTGGGACTCTCTTGGTAGGTGAGGGTTTCACATCTCACTCAGGAAAGCAAGCGTTTTCACTTCTTGTGCCCTCCCTCAGTGCCCAGTGAAGCACCTGGTCTGAGCTCAGGGTAGGAATTCGGTAGATGTAGGTGGTAGGTTAACTTCCTCTTCCTGTTGTTTCTCCCTCCAGCTTTCGTTGCTTTCTTCTGTCCTGTGTTCAGCAAGGCTTTCATTCACTCAAACATTCACTGGACTCTTGGGCCCAGCAGTGATGACACACGGCGCTAGTTGCCCCAGGTGTAGAATCTCCTAGACCAGGGCTCAAACAGCTGTGCCCTGCACTGGCAGGTGGATTCGGAGCCGCTGGACCACCAGGGGAGTCTGAGAATGCAGAGTTTCAGTGCAGCAAGTATTTGTTGAGCTCTGAAACCCAGGCACTTTCCTGGGTACTAGGGCTTTCAGTGGCGAGCAAGATAGACAGGGCTCTGGTGGAACTCACAGCCCAGCAGAAACGATGATATTAGGTAAATAATTCCAGGGGCCATGGGGGTTACAAAGGGGAGAAGGACGGAGCACACTGGAAAGGGTTTTATTCTGAATTGGGAAATGTCCCCTTGAAGAAATGGTATCAAACATGCAGTTGAAAACCAAGTATCGGAGAGCTCTAAGCGTGGTGTATGCTGGGGCAGCAAGAAGAGGGTTCACATTAGAGCGGATTGAAGGAGGCTTCACAGAGATAGTGCCGCTGGCCTGAGCTCCTGGCGTCTGCACAGAAGTTCGTGATCCAGTGTGGGAGCATCAGTAACAGAGGCAACTGGATGGGCAGCAACTCCAGATCCTCTCAAACTGAGAGACCTTCTAAGCTCTACCTGCATCCAGCCATATTCTCTTACAGGCATCTCTGCTATGTGGGTCAGCTTGGTGTGTTGAAAGAGTCAACAGAACAGAAGATGTCCTTTGGCTTTAAACCTTCCAAAGGCACACCCAGGGCTCAAGGAGGAGGAGCAGAGCTGCTTACGTCGGTTCTTCTGTTCCTGCTTTTCTTCCCCTGTAAGAACATCCTTTTGAAGTTTCAGCCCTAAAATCCTCCTGATCAGAATGGCAAACAGGCCTTCATTTGTAACAAGAGGGAAATTAGCAGGAGATCCAACTCCAGTCTGATAAACCTTGGCCCTTTCGGTGACACTGTGGCCGTCTTGCATCTGTTTTGGAAAGTTACCTTCTCCGTTGGCAGGACTGACAGTTTAAATCTCCCCCCTTTCTAAATTGTCTTTCTAAAAATCTCTTTCTTTAGCTCAGACGAGAGATTGCACTTCAACTTATGCCATTGGCTCACTTGGTTTTCGTTTCTTATATAAGGTATTTGAGATGCACTGGAGGTCTAAACAAATGAAGGGGCGTGAAAAGTATCAGCAGTTCTCCAGATAGTTAGGACAATCTCCTTCTCCCTCTGTCTCCACTTTGTCAAAATTGAAATCCTTAGTTAGCAGCAACAGGGCCAAGTACCCAGACTTGAAAATATCTTGATTCTTATATTCCTAAATCTGCTCCAGAGAAATTCTTGGATCAGACACATAAAACCAGAGAACTCTCACCAGGGATTGCATAGATGGTGAATATTTAAATTTGTAAAACATTATTGAGAAATATGAGATGTGTCAGCTATCTCCTAAGCTAACATTTTTTCAAAGTGAATTATTTTGCGGATGTTCAAATGGGGGCATACTGGAATGAAAAAAAGACAGGAGGAACCAAATTATTTATAATTATGATATGTATGTGTTGGTGGGATGGGGGCTGCCTTCTAAGACATAAATGGATGACAAAGAATAAGTTATCTCTTTAAAGATAGAACATGGCAGTAATCACATAGTTTCTGGCTTCAAAAAGTCATAATCTAGGAATTTGATGGATATCCAAAAACCGTAATCTGTCAATCAGGTGTCAGATTAAAGTGTCTCAGAGCTTTGAAGCATACATTTAGAATACTGCTGGATACCTTTATTTTTATCCTGATAGTAATAGGGAGAAAGGACTCAAACATTCTCGGCATAGTTAGGGAGTGAATATCATTTTAGCTGTCTTAACAATTTTGCACCTTAAAAGTAGTATTTGATCAGTACAATGTATTGAAAAAGTCCAAAAGTCACACCACAGTAAATTAGAAGGAGATAATTTTATCCTAAAATTTTGCTGACATACCCATTGTGTCATAGCTTTCCTGTTTTAAATTAGAACAGAACCTGGCATGATTTCTTGGGAAATTCCTATGGCCCATCTATTATTTCTATATACTATGTGGACATGCCCTTGAAACTTACTAATGGGCACCGGGGAAAAATGCTTTAGTCTATCAGTGAAATGTCAAATTGATGGAAGAAATGAAAGATGTCACACACATAGAAAAATAGAGCTTTTCCAGAACCCACTAGGCTTGCTAGGACAACTGGATGGGAACCTCCCCATCCTCCTCTAAATAGGAAGGGAAGACTTAACCCTGTAGCCCCTTGATGTTACAGCACATATTTCAAAGCTGAATAGAGCTTTGCCTCATTTGTCTCATTATAATTCTGATAAGTTTAGGATGCTTTTCTAGATACTTACAAAATTTTATGCAAAATTATCTCTGACGCAGAGGTCACCAAACCCACCAGATTCCCCTTCCTGCTCCCGACAGGTATGGTAAAGGAACCTCTGTGTTCCCTCCTGCCTTTCCGCCTGAGGCCCAGCTAAAGTTCACGTTGAAGAGGGAATTATTCTGCAAATCCGGTTTCACCTTTGTGTTCTCTGTCACACAAACAGCTTGTTTAAAAACCAGAGAGTTGGAAGGCATTGGGTTCAGAAGTCATGAAAAAGGTGTATTGCTCTTCTTTCAAAGAGCTGTTTGGAACCTAGACCTTGTCCTTGGGAGACCAGAATAGCAGCTAGGAGCAGTGGGCTGGCTCATTTCTCCCTCCTCAGGAACGAGCTTCCCGGGGGATTTGCCCAAACTCACTCACAGCCTACTGTTCAAAGGACAGACAAGGAAGGAAGGAGGGAGGTAAGATTTATTAACACCAATCTATGTCCCATAGCATTCCAGGTGCTTTGTATATGAACATTTATTTTATATTCATAATGATCTCATCCATGTCCATGGTTTCAATGTTATTTACCTGAACACTAATGACTCATATTTAGCCCTTTGGCTTAGTCATTGCTGAGCCCTAGAGCTTATACCCAACAGCCAGGTGGACATCCTTCTTCCATGTCTCAAAGGCACCTGGGACTTGACATTGCCTAGCCAATTTGTAATGTTCTCTTTCAAACCTCACTGCTTTCTGCAGCTCCTTACCTTAATCCATGGCACCATCATCCATCCATTTCCCCTCATTTCCAAATGTAAATCCTCCTAAATGTGTTGGGAATCTATTCACTCCTCCCGTTCTTTCTTACCAGCACTCTGTTCTGAGTTACCATCATGTTTTTGCTTTGAATACGGGTATGCCTCCCAGCTGGTCTCCACACAGCCACTTTTACCTTCCTCCAATTGCTCTTTTTTCCTCAGCCAGAGCCATCCTTTGAAAGCTTTGATATAATGCATCTGATCATGCCACTCCTTTGCTTAAAATCCTTCAGTGGTTTATCAGTGCTTTGAGGATTAAATAAAAAACAAACCTTCCACATCAGCTACAAGGCCAGGCAAACTGCTCTGATCTCCTCTCACACCACTCTGCACTTTAAACTCCAGCCATACCAGTGTTGGTTCATTTGCTGAGATCTTCATGTACCAAGGCCTTTACACACACTTCCTTCTCCATCAAGAATCTACCCACCATCCACCCCAGCGCCTTCACCTAATCCAGACCCATTCATTCTTCTGTCTCATCTCTGTCGTCAGGCTGGGCTTGTTTTCTCTGGTCTTCTCTCTCATGATGCCATGAGCATCTCTCCCATAGCCCAGGTTATAAACATCACTTCCACTTACTGATGGTGAATAGGTGGTTACTGTTTACCTCTCCTGACTCAATGCTATATACAGGGCAAGGAATTTCTTTTTAACTCATCATTGAATCCCCACTGCTGGGCTAAATGCTTGGCTTGTAGGTAATTAATTAATAATGACTGAATTAATGGATGCATGGGTGAGGTAGGTAGAATTAGACCCTTTTAACAGATTAGGAAACTAGGGCTCATTCTAAGTGAGAACTTAGAAGTATTAGGGGCAGGGTTCAGTCCCCAAGTCACAAAGTGTAAGACACTTCGATACATACAGTAGCGATGACAGATTTTTTGTTGCTGTTGAAAGACCCTCCGATCACGCTACACTAATTTCAGTTTGCCACTCTACCCATTTTTTCTATGCACATAGGATATTTTGAGGGTAGGAAGCAGACACTCGTTTTTTTCACTGTCTCGATGTTTTCTGGATGTCCTGCTTAAGTCTTTCTTCACGTGCCCAGTCAAACTAATCCAGTGAACTTGGCTGCTGACCTTGCTCTCACAAATTTGCCATCTCAGAATGATTGATGTCTGCTTGGTCCCTGTTGGAAAAATGGCTGCAGATATGATCCAGGAAATCTATAGTCACAAATCTAGTGTAATTTTAACAAGTCGTGGTCAGAATACTAAG
Source organism: Madoqua kirkii (assembly GCA_006408675.1). Taxonomy (NCBI): domain Eukaryota; kingdom Metazoa; phylum Chordata; class Mammalia; order Artiodactyla; family Bovidae; genus Madoqua; species Madoqua kirkii. Next base: position 29,669 of record SJYC01020979.1, read on the forward strand.
ATGCACCTCATGGAAGTCTTGCATGAAAATCACTCATCTTCTGTCATCTTTGCCCTTTACGTTGGCCTCCCCAAGTCCCTGAATGGGGCAGCCAGAGCCAGAAACTTTTCTTTCCTGTAAGAGTGTTGTAACCAAACTTGTATTAGACGGAGGGGTTGGATGGGTGGATAGATCACAGGTCTAGGACGAGACAGAAAGTGGAATAAACCTAAAGATTATTTATTAATTCTGGTTTAAAGTGAGATTTTAAAAATTGTGATGCATTATATGTAGAAAAGGTTTTTTGTTTTTGTTTTTTTTGTCTTTGAAAGCTCAATTTTCACTTACACAATTGATTGCCCCAGTTATAGTACTCTTTGCAAGGTGTGAGAATTTCCCACTTACCTACTTTTAATCTAGAATGTTCACTCCCTCAGGGCAAGGACTAGGTATGTTTACCCTCTTATGCCTAGAGACTTGCATAATCCTGGCCGTTTCTAGGTACTCAGACATTTTTCATGAACAAAAACCCAGCCTTCTCACAATGACACTGAAGCATGTTGGAAACACGAGTGACTGGTTAGGAGGGTGAATCTCTGTTTGTTTTTCTGCTGAGAAACGTTTGAATCTCTAGTGAGGTCAAGGGTACAGGTCTACTCCTGTGCAGCAGGCAGCCCGTCAGCCTGTGAGGAGAGCGGAGTTGAAGGATGTAGCAGCCCGTGCGGTCCTCGCCTTCACGATCCGGGCCTCTCTGAGAGGAGATGTCTCTGCTCGCAAGGAGAGCCTATTATTCACAACAAATATTTACACAACAAAGCGATTCTTCCATCATCCCCGACTTAGCCTGCTCTTACCCCCGAAAGTAAAGCCCGATGTGATTGACTGTGTGATTCCAGGAGACAGGCTGGGGGATGGGGAGAGTGAGACCGAAAAAGAGGGGCCGTGTGTTCAAGGGAGCAGACGCAGATCGGCCACCACCATGGGCCCCTGAGACGCACCTCCAAAGGCCCTCTGAGAGGAGCTGCAGAAATACCTCCAAAACGTCTGTCTCTGGGGAACAGCTCCCGTCTCCCTGTGGTCAAGGCTTGCCCATGAGATGTCTGCTCTCTCATGCCCGTGCAAGCAGGAGTGACTCCACAGGTTCCCTTGGGCATCCCATCCCATGGTGCCTGAGAAACCCTAGGGCAGAAGGCAGAAATGGGTGGGCCGTGTCCCTCGGGTGCTGTCTGATCGCACCTGTGGGAAGCTGGTTGTCACAGCCGTGGCAGGGAAGCGTGTAGAGCAGGGTGCGAGAAATGCCCAGAACAGTCTACTAGTTTAGATGTGGACTTCAAAGGTCATTGGTGGAGACCCACGTTCTACTAGAATGGGCTTACGAGCTAGGAAGGTTAAGGCCAGTCAGAGGCCAAAAGGAAGAAACGGAGGCAGGTGGTAGTCCAGTAGATAAGGACAGCGCCACGGAGCGAGGGGAACCGCTGTGGGCTCTGGCACCAGGCACCTTCGGTCTTGAATTCCGCCATCTCTCATTGTGAACTTTTGAGAACATTATTGAATCTGTCTTGGTTACAGGCTTATCATCAGAGAAATGGGGATATTAAGGGCAATCTCATGCTATTTAAGTTTTGGATCTTTAGCAAGGAAAATATATTCACATGTTACCTGTGTAACTGGAGATCATACCACACTGGAACAGATTTAAGAAATGGATCTGGAACAGATTTGCAACAGATTTTTAGAAGGGAACTATGCCTCACAGGACTGATAGGACTGTCAAATGAAGGATGCTTAGAAGGTGGTTATCCCAGAAGAAACCTCCAGCATATGGTGGTCTTCCTGCCAGTGATGAAAAACGGTAAGGGAAGGAAGGCCACCACCCCACAGCACAAGGAGGCCCTTGTTAAAATGGGGGAGCCCAAGGCCTGTGGGAGCTTGCCTGTCTTCACATCCCTACTCCCTTAACTGCGGAAGAGAACGGTGCGGGCATGCCTCCAGCTCTAGTCAGCTCTGGCTCGACATCTGGGAAGAATCTGGGCCAGCGGCAAGGACTTCTAGAGTCCTCCAGGAGAAGCTGATACAGACCAGGAGGGGGAATTGCAGCCAGGACTAATGGGGCTTCACGTTTCTGGAGAACTTGTGGTGTGTGGTCCTGCTCAGAGAAATTTATGTCTAGTAGTCATAGATGGTCTAGGGGCCATAATTCACATTTTTTACACATGGTGAATCTGAGATGAAGTCATTTGCCCCAGGTCAAGGTGCCACAAAGTGTGGAGCTGAGACATGAACCCAGGAAATGTGATTCCAGAACCCACATTACCTAACTGTACTATTGTAGCACCTTTGAACAGTCGCGGTCTGGTTCATCTCTGGTCTGGGAGGTGGAGGTAACACTCAGGGCTACAGAGCATTGCTCAGTTCTAAGGTTGCAAATAGACACTATGAAATGTGCTTCAGTAATTGAGAAAACTATTCGCGTTACTTTATCTTTGGTGATTATTCATTAGGATCCCAGCAGGAAAGAGGCACACGCAAACCAAAAGTTTGAAGAAAATGGAATAGACTATTTACAAAGAAGTGAGAACATCTGGGGAAAATTTATGAGGGACAGTGTAGGGCTTGAGAGCTTTCAGCAGCAGGAAGCGGTTGCTTCCTGTGACCCTGGAAGTATGAGGAGAGAGAGGGCATGGAAGAGCCTGGCGAGAGAGGCCTGGGGGTGAGGCCCACTGACGGGAGCCCACCACGGTCAGTTTGCCAGGAGGAAGAAAGTTCCATCTCTTCCTCCTGTGTGATGTTCTGCTGGTAACTTCTGTCAGCCACATCTCACAGGAAGCCAGAGGAGAGAGCTGGAGGAACAGGCAGCCCATAAAGGCCAGCATCTTGGCACTCAAATAAGGACAGAGATGAACGGGGCCTGGTCTGGTCTGCCATGGCAAGTGGAGGCCACCCAGCACTGCGGTCGACCTGCAGACATGTCCTCGAGAAATCGAAACAAGAGGGAGTATCATCCTTACAACGGGCATTTGTTCAACCAGAAAAAAGCATGAAGCGCTGATCCGTGCTCCAGCAGGGAAGAACCTCGACAACATCGTGCTTAACGAAAGAAGCCAGACGTGGAAGCCCGCGGGCAGTAAGGTTGCCCTTGCATGCGGGGTCCAGAACTGGCGAGGCCAGGGGGACAGAAAGTAGACCGGGGGTTGCCAGGGTGCGGAGGGCAGTGGGATAGAGAGTGACTGCTAACGAGTGCTGGTTTCCTTGTGGATGACAAGGTTCCGGACTAGATTGCGGACTAGATTGCGTAACCGTCAATGCTGTGAGTTTACTAAGTCATTCATAGTGAACTTCATGTTATGTGTATTTTACCACAGTTAAAGAAACACGTAAGTCCATCGATGGGAGGGAACCTCCTTCTCCCAGTGCTCATGTTTGTGTCTTATTCATCATCTAAGTGGGGCACCAGAATGCCCTGACACCTTCTCACTAGAAAGATGGCAGGGAAGGCAGCAGGTGCTCTTGGGGCCTCACGTGTGTGCCTCCCCTTTATGCAGCCCAGCCTCCCACAGTTCGTGTCTACCCAGCGTCCCCTCACAGCAGCGCCAGGGAATTCCCAGCGCCCAGGAGCCCAGCCTACTGACAGTAGTCAGTAAACACCAGCCGCTTTGCCTTCCCCGGGGCAAGGCTGGGGCCAGGGGTAGTATGCTCCGCACGTGCCTCCAAGGCCCGGCAGGCTTGAGCTCCAGTCTCCTCTACTCTTCCTTTCCCTCTATGTCTCCCTTCCCCCTCACCTACTAGTTCTGCCTGCACTCCCCAAATCAGCTACAGCACTCAAGCCCTGGTGTGAGGATTTATAACAACTATAAAATAACAATAGATGGTGTGAATTCTGTTCTTCTTATTAAGATGTGTATAAGGACAGACTAGCTCGTCTTTATATTGCCTCACCTGTTCCCCATGATAAGGCTGTCTTCATGTATCAGGGATAATAAGTATCACTGATCCTTAGATGTTAGTGTCAACAGACACCCCATCCTTCTGCTGACCCACCCCACCCCCCACCCTCCCCCCAACTCAGAGGGTAAAGAATCTGCTTGCAGTGCAGGAGACCTGGGTTTAATCCCTGGGTCAGAAGGAGCCCCTGGAGAAGGAAATGACAACCCACTCCAGTATTGTTGCCTGGGAAATCCCATGGGCAAAGGAGCCTGATGGGATACAGTCCATAGGATGGCAAAGAGTCAGACAGGACTGAGCAACTAACATAACACACAGCAAGGAAGAGTGTGAACCGTGAGGATTCCCTGAGATGTGCCTCAGGCCCCGCCCTGAGATATGCTGATTCAGTGAGCCTGGGTGTAGGGCCTAGCTCTGGTTTTATGAGGCTCTTTGGGCTATTCTTGGGTTCCTTGTGGCTCAGCTGATGAAGAATCTGCCTGCAATGTGGGAGATCAACCTGGATTTGATCCCTGGGTTGGAAAAGTCTCCTAGAGAAGAGAAAGGCTACCCACTCCAGCGTTCTTGCCTGGAGAATTTCATGGACTATAGTTCACAAGGTCACAAAGAGTCAGACATGACTGAGGACTTTCACTTGGGTTACTCTTATGCAGAATAGAATAGGGAGTATCTCCAAGGAGGATCCCTGGGAGTTGTCCCTGAGAACTGAGAGGGAGGCCACTGAATGCAGCCATCTCTGAGCACACCCCACGATACCTTTACTTTCTCTTAAACTGATGGAATCCACATCAAGTATGAAGGTTAATTTCAGTATTTAATAATCATTAAGTAAAGAGAGAGTGAAGTATCTACACCAGGTAATTACATAAAACATGCTTCTGGCAATATTTGCCCCCTTGGAAATTCAAATAGGAAGTCTCCAAGGAGCAAGGTTGTATTCTTGGAGGTGGACACAGAGTAATTGAGCTTAGCTAATGGAGATAATTAATTGGGAAATGGATGTGCTCACTTCTCAGAAAAATGTTGGAAGGATCTCCCAGAAGGCCTAACCCTCTGCTCTTGCTATTTTTGGAAGTCAGTGACACTTAGAGATGGGCGTTTCCTCTGAGCATGGTCTGGCCACGTTCCAGAATCCAGATGGTAGAGGGCAAACAGCCCCTGCCCGCAGCTCAGCTCAAACTTAAAAGTGTCTGGCCTCTCCCTGCAGGCAACAGTGCCCAACTCCACCTAGGACATCAGCTCTCAGCTTACTAGCTCTCTGAACTTAGCCTTGTTATTTGACTTTGACTTCCATGTGGCTTAGTGTTCTCATCTTAAAACCGGGATTCATTATGTTATGTAATAGTTATAACATAAGCAACATTCTGAAAAAAAACCCAAGTTACAAATGTGAAGGTGCAACACTGGTGTGGTCTTGCTAAACTCTCTCTCTCTGCTTTGGCTATTATTTCCCCATATCTGGGTCACCTCTGACCCTTTCTGCCCACATTTGATCTGTATGAGCCTAGCATTCTGGCCTGATCTTTCTAGCTTGTCTTCTTGCCACAGTACCCTCTTTGCCCCTTTATGATTCTAAACCCTAATCCAATTTTGCCTAAGATGCCTGGCTTTCTGGACCTACTCTTGGTGCTGCAAAGTGGCAGTGCCTTAAATCTTCCAGCCTACTCCTAAATTCTCGTCACCTCAGTGTCAGGGAATGACAACCCTATCACCCTATCACAGTGGTGAGAGATTGCATTGATGCCCTCTGGCTGCCTCTTCCATAATCAGATCACATAAGGATGGGCTAAGATAAGATGTTGAGGACCAGCTGCTCTCAAGGGACAGGGGAATAGGGTTCCAGCCATAGAGGTCACAGGCAAAATGTTTGGGCAATCCTGAATTGAACAATCTTACTGGCAAAATTACATTTGTCTTGCTCACGGGGCTTCCCACACCATCCAGCTCAAGCAATGATTGTGGAGTGAGAGAGAAGCTAAGACTCAAGCTAAGGAAGCAGAGACTTGACATAGATGATGTTTTTTCTTTCTATTGATGGCAGAGACTACATTACATATTTTTGAGATATGATACAGAAGACTTTCGTCTCCCATGTTGATGAAAAATGTGTGCTCTTTATTCTTTATAGAATGAATAGAATCGTAGCACATTTGTCTTTGACTTTTACACCCCTCTCTCTTTCACTAGATCTACTCTAGGAAGCTTAATCAGAAATGTCTTTCTTCCTGTCTACCTTTCCCCAAGGACTTTATGTTGTAGCAATCAAAACCAACAATGAAGAGTTAATGTAGAGCTGAGATCAATACGGTGAGACTGAGGAGAGTCTCAGGAGTGTGAGGGACTTGAGCCCATCAGGGGAAAGTGGGTCAATAATGGGTGACATGCCTAGGTTCTGATGCCTACAGATCTCTTGATGTCAGGGATCAGAAGACAGGCTGACAGAGCACAGGTCCAGGACTCAGAATAATAAGGTAGTCATGAGAGTGAGCCATCTGATGTAAGTGTTTCTGCTTCTTATCTCATTAGGACCAGCTATGAATGTCTCTAGGTTGTAAGTCCCTTAGTTACCATCATGTGTCTCTGTCAGGGATAGCAACCAATGTTAATTCTGTGAGTTAGGACTCCTGGAGAGGCTTCCTAGATCTCTGTGCTGAGTAAGATGCTGAAGCTTATCAGGATAGTGTGCTGCAGCTGATGAATGACATCTGTCGTGAGTACAGGTAGGTATAGAAATTGTGTCAAGAATACCATATCCTCAACATCTCGGTCTAACATACATACAGTGAAGTCAAGATCTGGGATCTACCTCATTAAAGGAGGAAAGTGAAAGTCACCCAGTCACGTCTGACTCTGCGACCCCATGGACTGTACAGTCCATGGATTCTCCAGGCCAGAATACTGGAATGGGTAGCTTTTCCCTTCTCCAGGGGATCTTCCCAACTCAGGGATTGAATCCAGGTCTTCCACACTGAAAGCAGATTCTTTACCAGCTAAGCCACAAGGGAAGCCTGAGAATACCGGAGTGGGTAGGACTCAATAAAGCAGGACTCAGCATATTAGAAAGCAGAGACATCACTTTGCCAACAAAGGTCCATCTAGTCAAGGCTATGGTTTTTCCAGTAGTCATGTATGGATGTGAGAGTTGGACTATGAAGAAAGCTGAGCGCCAAAGAATTGATGCTTTTGAACTGTGGTGTTGGAGAAGACTCTTGAGAGTCCCTTGGACTGCAAGGATGTCCAACCAGTCCATCCTAAAAGAGATCAGTCCTGGGTGTTTATTGGAAGGACTGATGCTAAAGCTGAAACTCCAGTACTTTGGCCACCTCATGCGAAGAGTTGACTCATTGGAAAAGACTCTGATGCTGGGAGGGATTGGGGGCAGGAGGAGAAGGGGATGACAGAGGATGAGATGGCTAAATGGCATCATCAACTTGATGGACGTGAGTCTGAGTGAGCTCCAGGAGTTGGTGATGGACAGGGAGGCCTGGCGTGCTGCGATTCATGGGGTTGCAAAGAGTCGGACATGACTGAGCGACTGAACTGAACTGAACTTTCCAAAAAATTTCTTTGAAAAATTTGAAGAGTAGGTTTAATCTGGAATCTACTGGTTCTACAGAACAGAACTATTTACAATAGGTTTTGACCTTTTTTCTCAAATGGCTGAGTACTTTGGCATAAAAGAGCAAAGCACAGAAGATTCATTATTTGGGGTATTATTCTCTACGAACATGACTTGTAAGTGTACTGTGATGGTTTCCTAAGGTCACAGTCTGCTTCTGCGAGTTGAGGAGGGCAAGGATGGAGGATAAAACAAACAAACAAAATAAACCCCAATCAAAAGCTTGTGTGTTCTTTGAGAAGAAATATCACATTTAAAAAGTTTCTTGAACATGACTGTTTCATGTAATATTCTAGAGTGTTGCAAATTTAGCTGAGCTGGGCAAAACTTAAGAAGGAGGGTACTTTATGGAGCAACACGTACATTTTGTGTGTTTACCTGATAAATTTGTAAGGAACTGAGTGCCACCAGTGCCAGGCAAAGCTTATTTTGGAGAAATGACCCAGTGACAGGGAACAAGCCTCAGTTTCATTGGAAGATCATGAGATCATGTCTATGTTGTAAAAAGTGACATCTGGATCAAGAATTGTTGTTGTTGTTCAATTGCTAAGTTGTGCCCGACTCTGTGCAACCCCATGGACTATAGCCCACCAGGCTCCTCCATCCATGGGATTCTCCAGGTAAGAATACTAGAGTGGGTTGCCATGCCCTTCTCCAGGTAATCTTCCCAACCCAGGGATCGAACCTGAGTCTCCTGCATTGCAGGCAGACTCTTTACTCTCTGAGCCACCAGAGAACTCAAGAACTGTTAATTGTTGACAAAGATGTATTTGTACATATAGACGTGTACATTTGCATGCCTGTGAAGTTTGATCAATTCTAGAATGTCCCCTGTGCCTAGGAGCTATTTCAGATGTCTTTATATTAAATCTTACTTTTGTATGTAAACAATCTTTTTGATGAGTGATTTTCAGTTACACATGTTATGAATGCCTCTGACTTACATATCATGTAACCTGTGGGAGTTAAGTCCTAACAAACAAGCCTGGTGTCTTTGCACAGAGAGCTGAGTGTTAAGGTAGAAAAAGTTTATTTCTACATTTTGCCTAGTGAATCAGAGTAAACATTTTCTTCCTAACTGCAAGTGGAAATGATAATAACCCTTAGAATTATCCTTCCTCAGCCTTCTTAGAAATTCATGTAATGCATAATCATCTAAGTCATCAACATTGATGGTTACCATTTGCAGAGAACATGTGTTTAGTATATGTGGGGCTTGAAGACAGTGACTATGTAGTCTTTAGTTCAAACCAGTGCACTCTTGAGAGCAAGAGGGGCTGTTATTAATAATTATACTGGGGTGAGTGGACTAAACTAGGACTTTCCTGGGCAGACTGGAACACTTAGTCATCTTATGGTGGTAAGATTTTCCCCTCCTAGTCCTCCAGAGGACACTAACAGGAACAGACTCTTCAGGAATGATACACTTAAAAATGTGAGGTTGGCTGCTAGCCATTGGTTACTGGTGTCGGCAGAGGTTATGGGAGAGAAGGACCAAGGAATGCAGGTTTCCAGTCTCTGTTTTTTCCAGAGGCAGCAGTGTGATATATGGATCAGAGCATTGTCTTAGAATCAATCAGTAAGTCAGCCATTTACTTGCTGAAGAACCCTAGGTGAATTATTTAACCACTCTGAGCATTGGTTTTTCAAATGCAAAAAAATGAAAACATTGATTTCCTCAAATGACTATTATGATGATTCCATGTGATGACTCGTGAAAAAGATTCCAATAGCCAGATTCCTTATACTAAAAACGCAAGTGTCACTTACTATACAAGGAAAATAGCATGACAAAGAAGATCAGTGATAACTGAGAGTTTATTTCAGTAGTTTCATCAAATACTGGCAATATGCATGGCCACAACATACACCATGTGAAATAGCTCATAAAGGAAAATTTCTTGGTCAAGTTACACTAAGAGATTTCCTCACTGAATCTCTCAGAGAGAAACCACTGGGGGAGTCTCTATTTTTCATCAGAAGGTTAGAAATGGGAGCTCACCATTAGTAAGCTCTTGCTTAATTGTACAAAGACATTGAGGATGAGGAAGACCACTGCTGCTCTCTCTTCACAGCTGTAGGGGCCTGCCTCAAATGTTGTACAAAGGGGAGACAGAGGAAGAGAGCTGGCTTTTACATGTTACACAGGTGTCAGGAGAGCAGGTCAGTGGCTTACGTGGGCAGGCAAGTCAGGTGCCCTGCTAGGGCAGATGTCAGGGAGATGTTAGCACCCACAGACAGCATACTTCAAAGGGTTTAAAGAAAGCAGAGTTTGGCACAAAGAGTAGCTAAATCCTTAGCCTGCGGGGCACTGTGTAGTGGGCTTTTGCTGTTCTTTATTCCAAATCCATAACAAGATGTAAGTGGCATCAGCAGGGAGACTATGGTCTATGCAGGGTAAAGAGACAGTTTGCAATACGGTCACTTGCCATTCTGATCTCAGTCCATCGAAAGTGTGGACCCTACGGTGGTGGCCCAGCAGGGGCCTCTGTTCAAACTGGCCGTCTTTGGGGTGGGAACAGAGCCAGGGTGGACAGTCATGAGCACTAAGTGATAGGCACCCTGGCAGGCGTCCTCTGGACACAAACATGCTTGGAATGGGGTTGGTAGGATGACTTCACCTTTTCATTGCAACACTGCAGTGTTGCCACCAGGGATCCAGGGCCTCGGTGACTGCAGACATATATAGCAGCCATGGTCAGCCCAGAAATGAGATCGGTGTTTGTGGCTTTGCATTTACATGAAATTGTTCGTAACTGGGACTTCTGCCTGGGATCTCTAAGTGCATAACCACGGCCAGTTTTTGGTTCTTGCTTCATGTGGACAAGCTAGGGGTCCTCTTGCCTGACACTGGTACAGCCTATCAGTAACCACTGCCTCCAGGCTGGGTCCTGGATGCCCTGCCTGGTGCCATGCTTTCTGCCTCACAAGACCAAGCACCTGAGCACAGAGCAGTCCTTAGTGAAGGCAAGCCATACAACTTAGGTCCACTCTTGTACCTCTCTGAGCCTGACCTTTCTTACCTTAAGAAGGGGCCATGATCACAGCGCTGTTTCTGTACTGAATCAAAATAATGACCCCTGGAAGCCTAGCACTGGTCACTGTTATTATTCAAGACTCTGAATTCCATCACAGCAGAGTCTGTGTTTACTCGGTTATATTTCCTGAGCTTGGCATCTGGTGGAGACTCACAAATATTTATTGCATAGAACAGCAACTATGATAACATAGTTTCAAGACTAATAATCAAAGCATCATTCATTGGGTGCCGTGTCTTGTAAACCATTTTGAGATGTTTCTGTTAGTGTCTGTAAAAGGAAGTAAGGATATAAGAGTGATACAAGCGAGTATTCCCCAGTTACTAACTTTTTAAATATATTTACAGTATATAGTAATTTTAAAATATCCAGTGGAAGAACATAAGACGACTGAAGAGGGCTGGGTTGATGGTTTGATGACCAGACAGACGGACAGCTGAAGGTAAAGAAACCAGGGTGAGCACGTGGTCGACTGTGTCTTCAAAAAGGGAGGCCAACACTTGGGCCAGGATGGGAATGAGTGCAGACTGAGGCTGACCCAGGCCCCCTGACCACGGCCAGACCCTGGGAACACAGAGCTGGACTCTGCTGGAACCAAGGCACTTAGATTTTACTTTCCAGGGTCAGATGCTTCAGTTTAAGAACTGGGTCAGCTGTCTTCCACACCTGCTATGTTCGTATTTGTGAAAATAACGGGCATGTTCTAGCAGGCTTATTGTACTTATTCACGTTTATTTCTCTAACTTTCCTGCATCCATTTTTTTTTTTAAATAAGACCAGTGTGTCAAACTGTTCAACTGATATTACCTGGTAGATTTGAGAAAATATCTGAATTACAGATGGGCCCACACAGGTTCCAGTGCGAATGGGTTTTTCAGCAGGTGTGAATCACTGTTATTAAAAATTTGTTCCAAGGATAACTTGTTGGTAAGCTACCCCATCCATCCACTCTTCTGCCAAGCTGATTTTTATTAGTTTAGTCCGTCTTGATGATCATCCTTACTATCATCAGTTTAATAATATCTTTTTGCATAACACTGGTTGCTTGTTTTTGTTTACAAAGCCCCTAGTAGGGGGCAGCTTGTGGCAAATGACCCAGTCTTGTTGCCTCTGTTTAAGACAACCCTAAAAGGCCACCCAGCTTTGAGCTTTCTGTGGGTGCTATAAAGGCTTCAGGGGCCATCTCATTGTGGGTTTGCTTGCTCCTTTGCCCATCCCTGCCTTCCTTACCTCCAGGTAAGGAATCTCCAGGGAACGGTTCCCAAAATCTTGCTGGAGGCAACTCTGTGTCTCAGAGCTGGTATCTGAGATGAAGAGGCCCAGCCAGATTGACTCTTTGAAGCCCTGACACCCTGGCCAAATTTCAGTGAAGTGTTGGGGAGAATCCACCTGCATCAGAAGAAAGCACAGAGCTGAAAATGCAATAGCAGAATAGGGCCTGGGACTTCAGGGCCCAGAAAGTAGGCCAGAGCAGTCAGAGTTAGTGATCAACAGGCAAAGTGTCATGACAGTAAGCGAGGCCTGCGTGAAGCAGTCCCTACAAGGAAGGAGTGGGCTCTGTGTCGAGTGCAGTGTAAGCCACCAGGGTTTGACTAAGAGTGTGAAAACACCTGTTTGGTTTTTCCAGTGGTCAGGTATGGATGTGAGGGTGGACTATAAAGAAAGGTGAGCACCTAAGAATTGATGCGTTTGAACTGTGGTGTTGGAGAAGACTCTTGAGAATGCCCTGGACTGCAAGGAGATCCAAGCAGTCAATCCTAAAGGAAATCAGTCCTGAATATTCATTGGAAGGACTGATGCTAAAGCTGAAACTCCGATACTTTGGCCACCTGATGCGAAGAACTGAGTCATTGGCAAAGAGCCTGATGCTGGGCAAGATTGAAGGCAGGAGGAGACAGGGACGATAGAAGATGAGATGGTTGGAGGGCATCACCGACTCGATGGTCATGAGTTTGAGTAAACTCTGGGAGCTGGTGACCGACAGAGATGCCTGGAATGCTACAGTCCATGGGGTCACAAAGAATCAGACATGACTGAGTGACTGAACTGAAATTGAAAGGTTCCCCTTGACCATGGGCAAAGTGGATCATAGAATTGTGGTCAGCTAAATAATGACATTCAAAGGTATCCAGGTCCTAATCCCCAGGAACCTATAAATGTTACTTGTAAATATAGCAAAGAAAGACTTTGCAGATGTAATGCAGATGAGAATCTTAAAGTGGGGAGATGATCCTGGATTGTCCAGGTGCCCAGCGTCATCACAGGTTCCCTGTGAGAGGGAGCAGGAGGTCAAGGTTAGAGAAGGAGGTGTGACAACTGAAGCAGAGTTTGGAGTTAGATGGTCACAAGCCACGGGGTATGGGCAGGAATAGGCAAGGAATTTATTTCCCCAGTGGAGAACCCTGCAGGAACCGGCCATGCCGATCCCTTGATCTTGGCTCCGAAAAGCTCATTTTGGACTTCGGACAGCCAGAATTATGGGAGAATGAATCTGCGTTGCTTTGAGTTTGCAGTGATTCACTATAGCAGCATGGGAAAATAGGACAAGGGGTCAAATGTGGAGGCGGATGGCTAGTCCAGGAGGGCACAGTAATGATGGAGGGTGTGAGCAGGTGGTGCAGATCCTTTTTTTTTTTTTTTTTGGATGCCATCAGGAGGTGGCATGGAGGCACTGATGTGATTAAAGACGACTGAGCTGAGCTCATGTGTGAGCCCACCATTTTCCCAGGAACGGCAGGAATCCCTCAAAGGCTTAGATTTCTCCTTTGCAAAATGGAGATGGCGCTTACCTCAAGGTGTTGTTATGAGACTTAAATTAGGTAAACTGCATCAACAATTTACATCACCTGACATTCCTTTGCCTCCTTACCACCTCATCTCAGAACACTGATGACATGGCAGTGTGGTCCCAAGCAGCTGGAGGAGGGATGGAGCAGGATCCCCTGTGGATGGAATTTTAATTCATAGTGCCCTGAATTCCTAGTGCCCTTCCTAGTGCCTTGAAGCCACACACATGGCAGAACTGGGCAGCTCTCAGTGGCTGGGAAGCAGTCTGCCTAGGAGTCATATTTAGTGGACATGGTAGGCAGCTGCTAAGGTGGCCTCAGTGGTCCCTCCTCCTGGTATTCAGAACCGTGTGTGTAATTTCTCCTTGAGGAACTTGCTTCTGGGTAATAGAACACCTCCACCTCTAGGGAACTCAATTCTGTGATAGGATTACAAAGAGTTCTGACTTCTATCTTGCTAGCACACTCTTTCCTTTACTGCCTTTGATAAAGCAAGTTGCTGTTGCAGGGCAGAGGTGGAAGGGGGGTAGGCAGAGAGGGGAGGGGCTTCCCAGGTGGCACAGTGGTGAAGAATCTGCCTGCCAGTGCAGGAGATACAGGAGACATGGGTTCGATCCCTGGGTCAAGAAGATCCACTCCAGTATTCTTTCCTGGAGAATCCCATGGACAGAGGAGCCTGGCGGGCTACAGTCCACTGGGTTGCAAAGAGTTGGACATGACTGAGCGATTAGCACGTGTTGGGGAGGCCCACATGGTAATGGAGCTCAGCTTGGCCTTCTTCCAACAGTCAACTACGAACTGGGAACCTCAGCTCAGCAGCCCAGAAAGAACTGAATCTACCTGCAGTCATGACATGAACTTTCAAATGAGACCCCAGATCTGGTGTGTCCCTTGACTGAGGCTTCAGGAGAGACTCTGAAGCAGAAGAACCATCTATTACATACATGGCATATGATACAGGTGCCTTGTTTTAAGCCTCTAAGTTTGTGGTCATTTGTTACACAGCAAGAGATTATCTGAGGACCTACTGGCAGAATCTTTGTACATGATTACGCCGGTGTATAGGGAATTCCAGTACACCCCTTTGCTGAGAGCAACATCCTTTGTTTCAGGATAAGCACTGCCTGTCCCAGATAAGTACAGACAAGCTTTGAACATATAGGCATCCACCCCCAACATCCATCTTCTAGCCCTGAGTGCTCTGCAAGAATCTCCAAGTAGACAACTCTATAAACACAGCAGTGAGCAGGCCCATGTCAAAAAAGATCTGTGCTATCAATAATTCATTAATGATGCTGCTTTGCACCCGCCATGTGGTGAAGTATAATTACATTCCAATATTTATTTGAGTTACTGCCACTGGAGGCATATTTCATGGAGGGGCAGGAATAGGAAAAGACTTTTGTTTTATGCTATTGATCCAGAGTCATAAAGCTTCCAGTAAAATTCCAGTGAACTCGTTGATTCTGTCATCCCTGGATAATCTTATTCTTTTCCTGGTTCAGACTCCTCATTCATGACTTCATGGGACACACCAAGGTACAGTGACTACCTGGATTAAAATGCTGTTATTTATTTTTCAAGTATATGGCCCTGAGCAAGTAATGAAAAAAAACACACACACACAAAAACTCCAACTCTCAGTTTCCACATCTGGTTAAAAATAAAGGTTAAGATAAATCATATACATATATAATAAATCATAAAAATTCAATGCCTGGCACTTAGTAGGTGCTCAAAATGCTTCCCCTCAGTTAATTTATTCACAAGCCCATAGAGCTATTTATGTAGAAAAGTTTATGTGACAACTACCAGTTACGGCTACTTTTATAGAAAATGTCTCAGCCTTCCAACTTACAATAAAAAATAGTGTTTGGCTCCAAGCAAATAAGATTGAACAGTGTTATTTGAGCAACTTATAATCAAACGTGACAGGTAGACTTTGGTATTTCACCACCCCAAGATTTTATAGACTGCTCACTATCACTGCACTTTTTCCTGTGTCCGTGATAGACAATATTCATATTCTCATGTTCTTCTTGGGTAATTGCTTTTTAGCTGAATCAATAGCTTGTAGGCATGAGAAGGAGCCTATTTTATCTCAAATTTATTTACATTATGTTTTACTAAGGCTTTTAAACTGAAGCTCCACTCTGCTCTTTGCCAGACCCTAAACCATCTCCCCAAACCTCTTAACACTTAGTACTTTTATGAATTTCCCCACTGCCATGCCTCACATTCTCCAAATATTTTCCTTCTCTGGTAGAGTTCCAAATTAAAATAAGGGTCTGCTGAATGAGTGAACCTCTAATATGATTCACTCACTCAGTATTAAAAAAATGTTTTTGAGGGTTTATAGTGGGCAGGAAGGAGGATGCCGTTACCCCTGTGCACACAGCGGCTACAGCTGTATGCTGTACGGAAAGGAGAAGTTCCTGTAAAGGACAGGTCTTGAGTATTCTTAGTGAGCATAATAGATGCCGATAACTGACTACCCAGGAAGGGAGCATTCTCTGATGAAGTGACTCAAAGTAAGATTTGAAAGGGACATATATGAGCACATGTATGTGTGGAAGTGGTATGTGGAGACCGGAGGTGGAGGAGTTAAGTATTCCAAGGTAGAGCAAACAGCATGTGAGAGTCCTAGCGGCAGAAGGAGATATGAGGTACTTTTGAAACTGGAAGCAGCTCGGTGGACAGGAGCCTTTAGGAGGCCCCGGCAGGAGGAATCCAGACCCTTTTGGGGGACTCTGAACTTTGTTGCATGTTCCAAATGCCCAGGGAAATGGGGACGACACAAAGTGTAAGCAGGGAAGTGACTCTGTGAGAAAAGGATTCACATTTTACAGAGAGCTCTCTGCCTGGAGGTAGGGAGTGGACTGGAGATGACCAGCTTGGATGTGGGCTGTGGCTGTTGCCATGTCGCAGGTAAGATGTGATAAAGGCTTGACCTAGCATGGCTGCAGTGTGGAGCGATGCAGAAGGCATTTTGAATTCCTCAGGAGGCAAAATCCACATGAGACAGTGATGAATTCAAAAAGCACGGGAGAAATGCGCATTCAGGATAACTCACTGATTTCTGGCTTGACTTGGTGGATGGGTGGTGGTGTCTGCTGCTCAGCTGTTAGAAGCACAGGAAGCAAGCCAGATTGGGGAGAGGGCTGAGAGATTCCCAAGCTAAAGGCACATGCTTTAGCTTCCCAGAATGACTGAACCTCAGGAAACCAAGGCTGAGCTGGTTAGACCCATGGCGAGTGAGTACCAGTCTTGTTAGTTTCATTTTGGTGTGTCCTCCCAGAGACTCCCCCTCCCCCCAATCTCCCAGTTAAAGAGCAAGCATTTCCTCACCAGTGAGAGTCATTTCCTAGGCAGGTTGATAAGAAGTCCAGGGGTCCCCAAGGAGAGAGGGGTCTGGAATTCTCAAGGAGGAGGAAAGGACAAACGTTTTTTCTCTACATTCCTTAGGATTATGTAACAACAATGTATTCTGCCTGAGGACAGTCTCTGGAGTAAACCTTCTGGCTAATTCTGTTATCTTAAAATGTAAATTATGGGAGTAGGTCTGGTGAGGTCTTTACAACCTCCAGACCTTCTTTAGATTAGTTGGAGAATACATAAACTCATTGCTAAGACTAGCAGGGGGGTACTCTTTCTACCCCCTTCTGATGCCTATGTCAGAAGCTTTCTCTATCTCCTTTACACTTTAATAAAACTCACCAGTCTGTACCAAACCAGCCATGTCATCGGCTACAGATTATCCAGACAGCCGGTGCCTTGGTCCTGCTGAGGTCTTTGATACGCTCTTTCTCCTTCTTTGCTGCTGGAGGCATTACAGCGATAGCTTTCTTCTATTTGTTCGTCATAAAAATTCTGCCCCATCCTAAACGTGTGTTGGCAGCGTTCCCTTTCCTGTAGCCTGTATAATATCCCAACATCCTCTGTGCTTTTGGGAATGACCATTCAGTGTTTCAGCATCCTCTGAACCAATGAATTTTGGCAGACAGGCCCTGTCTCACAAGCCAGATCAGATTGAGAGGTAGCGACTGTCCAGTATGGGTGTGGAAGAAGATGGTGGAGCCGTATCTAGGCTTCACAGGAAATGGTTCTGGCAGCAGTTGGTGATATGGCATGGGCTCAAGAGGGGACGATGGTGTCATCTGAGCCATTCATTTCCATTCCTCCTTTAGTCTTTCTCTGTTGTTAGCACATCTCTTTAATCTGTCTACAGATTGGATGTTTACTGTATCCCAAAGTTGTCCCCAGTATGTTGTTCTCTGGATAGTTCTATATTCCTTAAAATACAATCTTAATTACTGATGGCACATATCAGTTTGTCTGTGTCTAATCCTTGGCTCCTACTCAGCATTTGGGTGCCTAGAGGGGTTTTAAAAAATTATCTTTAATTCCACTTCTCATCATTCCCTCTGCCTTCAACCTGTCTTTATATCTCTACCACTCATGACAGGGTTATTGTACGGTTCCAGGGCTAAAGAGGAGAAGTTCATCTTTTGCCCTCATTTGGCTGTTGTATGTCCTGCTGCCAAAGGAGTTAGAGTCCAGAAAGAGGAAATCTGCCTGTGTTGTTGGGTCAGGTGTCCTTTGTTCAGGGCCAGCCAAGCCTCATAATACTCATTTAGGGGATGGGGAGCTGTTTTGATGACTTATGGTCAAAACCTCTGTCTGAATTCTTGCAAGAAGCCTGACTGTTAGGTCATTGATTGATTCTTCATAGAGCTGGAACAGCAAGAGATCTTGACACGAGGGCACAGTGCTGTGCACCGCACCCTGACAGAGCTGAGCTGAATAGCTTCTGAACGTATAAGAGAGCACATTTAATTTTTAACAGATTATACACAAAATACTGAGTGACATTAAACACAGGCTTAAATCAACCATAACCCATTCAAAGCAGTCTTGCAGATAAATGTCCCAAACTACAAGCCTGCCAAATATATTCTTTATCTATACACATTTGTCAATTCTTTCCACAACACTAGTCCTTTCTGTGCTTCTCCGGGGGTTGCTGTTTTCTCTCTCAAACCTGAAATACAGGTGACATCAACTCTCTGTGACACAGATGGGATTGACGAGGGAAAACCCGTGGATTTGTGATTATTAATCTTTTGGTGATCACAGACCCTTCTGAAACTCTGAAGAAATTTTGGACTACTCCCCAGTTGGAAAAGAAATGAGGTAAACATTTATAAGTAGATTCTGCATAGTCTATTGTGTTGCATTTTAAATTGATTCTATTCACTTTCACAACATAGAGTATAAAAAACAATCTTTACTAAAAACAAGTGTCACTCAGTCTAGATTTTTCAGATATAGAAAGTAAGGGCTACTTTAAAAAAATTCAGAAAAAACCAAACTAAGCAAGTTAATCAAAAAGTAAACCTTGCTTTTGTTCAAAAGTTAAAAATAGTGAGAACACTCTTGCTTTGCAAAGATAAGAAATTTTGATTGCCACAAAGTCTTTGATATGGCAACATGGAGGTCATCTTTCAAATCCAGTTTCCACACCTTTTTTTGGTTTTGATGGCCAAAAAAAAAGTGTAAAACCAGACTTCATTCAGGCCATAGCAACAAAGTCAGAACTATCTTAGCTCACTTCACCAGAGAAATGCACAAGGAAAGTGGGCTACAAGACTGCTCCCGTTCATGCCTGGTGATTTCTTTGTTCTCAAATCAGTTAGGTTGGCTGAGCTTCTAGGAGGGCCCCTAGCAAGAAGAGAGTGGTCTGCCCACCCTTGCAAGCGCACACACTGCCCAGGAGGAGGGGAAGTCATCTCATCTCATGAACCCCCACTCAGGCTGAGATGCAGCTGATTTCACGGGTGCGGTGGGTGATGCAGTTGTTGCCCGGGTCTCACTTCCAAATTCTGCTTCATTAACATGATTGCTTTGGATGAATTTCTCACCTCTGCTTTCCAAAGAGGCTTCTCTGCTAGGAATCGTTAGAAACTGAATTTAAGGGACCATGTTTAAACCAAGCCTCCATAGTGATTATGGTAGTTTCTTAACTCAAAAATGTAATCAGTATATATATTTTGCATTTTTACACTTAATCCATGAATATAGCTTTAATGTATTTCCTTTTCCTATCCCAACCCTAAAAAATGTCGGAGAACAAACACAACAGACGATCTTCTCCTTTGTCTATGACAAGTGTCATTTGGCTGTGGGGAGAGGAAGGTCCAATTGAGTGTTCATGAGCAGGAAACAATACTATTTGTGCAGGCTCATGTAGGTGGTACTAATTCAGCACCCCAGCAGCTTTCTGAAAAAAGGGAAATAAAGTGAATCAGCTAATTTGTTGGCTGGCCTTTTATATACAATTCATCAAACAGAAAGCTTTGCTCAGTTATTCTAAATTGACTAAGATTGACTTACTCTAGAAGTTGTCTTAATTTAGAGGTATGGCTTATGGAAGAGTTTTGTGTGGCTATCCAAAGTATACTTTATAAATTTTAGTTCCTCCACATGCTTAAAAGTGTGTAGCATCAAAGATACATATGGCTAAATAATTTGGGACATCTAGGTTCAGTTCAGTTCAGTCAGTTCAGTTGCTCAGTCGTGTCCGACTCTTTGTGACACCATGAACTGCAGCACGCCAGGCCTCCCTGTCCATCACCAACTCCCGGAGTTCACTCAGACTCACTCCATCGAGTCAGTGATACCATCCAGCCATCTCATACTCTTTCGTCCCTTTCTCCTCCTTCCCCCAGTCCCTCCCAGCATCAAAGTCTTTTCCAGTGAGTCAACTCTTCACATGAGGTGGCCAAAGTACTGGAGTTTTAGTTTTAGCATCATTCCTTCCAAAGAAATCCCAGGGCTGATTTCCTTTAGAATGGACTGGTTGGATCTCCTTGCAGTCCAAGGGACTCTCAAGAGTCTTCTCCAACACCACAGTTCAAAAGCATCAATTCTTCGGAGCTCAGCCTTCTTCACAGTCCAACTCTCACATCCATACATGACCACAGGAAAAACCATAGCCTTGACTAGACGGACCTTAGTTGGCAAAGTAATGTCTCTGCTTTTGAATATGCTATCTAGGTTGGTCATAACTTTTCTTCCAAGGAGTAAGCGTCTTTTAATTTCATGGCTGCAATCACCATCTGCAGTTAAATGGAATTAAATTTTTTTTTCTTCTTAAAGCTTTCAATATGTGAATATGTATCCTCAATAGTCTAGAAAGGGTTTTTGGAGTGTGTAGTAGTTTCCAAATCTTCTTGACCATGGAACCCTTTTGTTCCCCAAACATCTGATGAGATAATATTGTGTAAGAAAACCTTTGAAAATCGTTGCCACAAGTGAATTGTCACCAACAGTTCAAGGCAGGGGAGCATTCTGGAAGAACACTCCCCAGTGAGCTAGTGTGTAAATGGGTGATAATTTGTTTGTTCAAACAGTCAAATCAAACCTCAGTATTTTAAGGAAGATATTTTCATTAAAAAATCAGAGCCAGTAATTATGTAATATATATATATATATATATGTGTGTGTGTGTGTGTGTGTGTGTGTGTATGTGTGTGTGTGTGTGTGTCCCTAGAAGTTAAGATTGGGAGTTAAGCTTAATTATTTCCCAGATTTGGAGACATCAAGCCCTGTCCTAGAATTCTGAAAGCTGCTAGAGAAAGCAGCTGTTAGAACATTCTGCTGTGGGTCTTACTCTCCTCTTTGGCCGCATGCACGATTTCACTGATGACATTGCTGACAGAATACATTTTAATTGCTTTCTGGTATGAGTCCAAATATACCAGCCTTGTTTTCTCTATATTCAGTGATCATTCACAATGATTACTATTCAGAACACTAATCGGGTATCTTCAGCTGCAGAGAAAGGTGATGTGGCTTGCTTCTTTTGATGGTGGCTCATCTTTCTATTTTCACCCCTCACTGAGCACCCACGCTGGACATCTCTAGCCTGCTGTCCTGTGAGCGGCTGCAGTGCCGTGTGGCTAAAAGTGAACCCATTATCTCTACCAGGAGTCACTTCCTGCTTTTTTTCCTCACTCCAGCTAATGGTATTAACATCCCTTCAGCCTCCAAAGTTAGAAGTTCTGAGTAATTTTTTTTTCTTCCTCTTCCTCCCTTCTATTAGTTGCCAAATCCTGTTGACTCTACCTCTGAAATATTTTTCAAATTCACATCTCCTTTTTATTTTCATGGTCATTGCCCCAGTTCAAGGTCCTATTTTCTTAGACAGACCACATAGTCCCTTTGCCATTATCTTTTTCCCCATCCACCCTAAAAAGTCCCTTGTGCCCCTTCCCAGACTGTCGTCACACATGTCCCTGGTCTCAGACAATTACTGATTGGCTTCCTGTCACTATGGATTAGATTCATTTTTCTAAAACTTTGTTTATATAGAATCATACAGTACTTTATGTCCGACTGTATTTAGCATAATGTAATTATGTAATTAGCGCAGATTCATCTATGTTGTTGCATGTATAAGCAGTTTATTCCTTTTTGTTATTGAACACTATTTTTATAAATATACCACATTTCGTTTATCCATTCATGTGTTGGTGGACATTTGGATCGCTTTCCGTTTTTGGCGTTCACGGTTAAAGCTGCTGTGAGCATTCATGACTGAGCCTTTGTGTGGGCATACTTTGTGTGGTATACTAATTAGGGCTTTTGGTTGCAAAGGACAGAAATCTACCCCAAGCTACCTCAAGAGGGAAAGAAAGGAGATTTATTGGGTTCCACAGCTTGGAAACCTACAGCTGACTTAATTTCCATCCTGGCAGTTCATTAAAAACTGTCATTAGGAAGGGGTCTTATTCACTTTCTCAGTGCTTTCTTCTTTGTCAGCTCCAATCTGACAGCCTCTCTCACCACAGTGATGGTGTGGTGTCCACCAGCAGACTCAGATGTGCAGTCCAGCTCCTCAGAAGCTCCAGCAGAGAGAAGACTTCTCTTGTGCTCTCACACTCAATTCACACCTCTGCCGGAATCCTCTCTCATTAGGTCAGCTGCTCATCATTCAACCAGTTGCCATGAGCAAGGGAATGGGATGTTGTTACTGACCAGGCCTTAGTCTCATATCCTCTTCTGAAGCCGTGGATGATGCATTGTCAGCTTTACCTGGTCGTGTGGGCTTCAGTTGCCTAGGCATGAGTGACCCCGTGAAATACTGCATTCTTCCCAGGAGCCTGGAAATGGATGAGCGGCTGGCAGACCGTTCAGCTGATGATCGCTGTCCGTGGCACTCAGGGTGTTCTGTCATGCCATTCCATCAGCCTGGCCTTCTGTTCCTGAAGGCTGAGTCCTGGATTTCCTGGGTCACTGTGAATGACTCATCCCCCACTGTTGCTGCAGCTTCCTTTTCCCTGCCCTTGGCCACGCAGCACTCTCTGTGGCCATGGCAAACTCACGCACTCTAGAAGCCCCATTCAAATGTCTTGCATCTTAGAAAGCCGTCCTAAACTTGCCCCTGCCTGGGTTAGTCTCTGGGCATATTATCTGTATTCGCTTATGGTTTTTACCACAATGAATCGAATCATGAAATTTCCTGTGAGCCCAGCCTCCCCTCCTAGTCATGACAGCATGGCAGCAGGTCACGGTCCTGCTCATCTCAGTGCTCCCCAGGGCCCAAGCGCAGTGCCTTTTACCCAGTATGAGCTCCATAAATACTTATTGATTGGTTCGGGACTTGCTATCCATTAAGAGAAGTTAATGGAGGTTTTCTGATTCCCAGCAGATGACCAATTTTGGAATGTTGTATCAGTCAAATTTCTAAGAATCAGTAAGTCTTCATTTGGATTTTTCTTTCTTTCTCTTGAAGAATGTTTTAAAACAATTGCATTTTCCCCTCCAATTTTAGCCATGTGTGAGCCCTGCAGAAAATTTACAAATAGTGAAGCATAAAGATGATAACAAGCCTCTTCCTCCCCTAGTCCCACTGTGTGTGCTGTTTTTCTCTGCCTCGGGCCCCTTTCCTGCCTGGTTTCATATGAGCCACATCCTAGCAAGAACTTCAGTTTTACACTGAGACTTTCTCTTGCTTCTCAGTGTTCTTTACTCCAGTTATTGTGATTTAAAAAAAAAAAAAGTATCCTCTATGTTGATTTGTGTGTTTCTGTCTTTCTGGGCTGTAATGTAAGCCCAGTGTGGTTAAAGACCTCATTTAGTTTGGTCATGGTGTACTCCACTCCTAGAATTGTGTGGTTTGCACATAATGTATATGGCGTCAATTAATGAATGCTGTTATACATGCAGAGGTAACCATTACTTCCATTTTTTTGTTTCCTTCCACTCACATAGACACTTATACACTCAGATATATATGCTTATATGTGCATGCATATGTCTGCACACATACAGGCACTAAGTACACACGCACACACAGGCTATCGTAAAGAAGATGTGATATAATTCAAGGCCACGGAGCTTCCTTTGAGTGTCCCGCTCATGTGCACTCCTCACTCACCATCTCTTCTGGCAGCTTCTTACTGCATCCCGAGATGAGCCCGCTCTGTGGCTGCAGCGGCACCCTCAGCCCACATGCAGGGCTGGGTGCTGGGGAACTCAGGTCCCAGGAGCAGCTCTCAACCAGGGATAGACAGGACCGGGGATGTCTACCCCAGCTCCCTCACCCCTCGGGAGGCACTTCTCTCCACGCTGTTTCTGAGTCCCCTGTAGGATCAGTGCCCACACCGGGAGTGAGACTGATTATGCCATATCCTATCCTGATGTTGCCTCTGATCTCCAAATCCCTGTTTCCTGCTGAAGAAGCCACTTGCACATGCCGGCTCAATCTGAGGGTCTGTTACCTGAGACGAGGAAAAAAATCATAAAACTCATTTTGTAAACAGTAAGCAAGTGATCTTTGCTTTGCTCTGCTCAAACCCCAGCTCGAAGATTCTGCTTTTTGCCTACCCCCTCCTCTCTGTGCTTGGATGCAGGTGGTGGACATCTGCGGTGTTTACCGGGGGGGTTTACCGCAGTCCATATTTTGGGGGGGAAACATCAGTTGGAGAGAGCCCTGTCAGTGTGACTCTGGCTCCGAATGCCACCTTGCCCAGTACCGAGAGCTTCACAGATTCCTGAGGCATCCATTTTATAGCTGCCTCTGTATTCAGCTTTGCTTTTATCTTTTCCAATTTCTGTTTTCAAGGCATTCTGTTTTCCCCCTTTCTCCTTCATCCCTAGCCCCTCCTTTACAACAGCATCAAATAAAAAGCCCATCACACTGCTGCAGCTGAAAAAAAAAGTCTTTGAAAAAGGCGGGTGTTGTGGCTTCAATGTTCCTAAACCCTAAAACTGCGAGTTACAGACAAATAAAGGGACAAGGTGGGGGGTCTCTTAGCCCTGTGGAAGCAGCCTCAGGCCACAGCAGGCTCTGGGGGACACCATACCTCCAGTGTGGTTGGAACAGACAGACTGGGGCATCTGCCTTGCTGAGTTCCAGTTTGAATTACCGATGTTCCTGGATAAAATATTGAGGCTGTGTCCGTCGGGACTGCTCCAGCTCTCCTGCCTGTTAGCTCTGGCACAGCATCGTTCCGTTGTATCCAAGCGTTACTTCAACGTTTGGTGTAGCACTCATTCATCCCGTCACTCATTCATTCCACACTGCTAGTGACTAAGTGCTGGGGCTACAGAGAGATCTAAGGCTGACTCTTAAAACCAAATTAAGAGAGAGAAGTGCATCAGTAACTCCAGTGCCCTGGGGTTAGTGCTGTCACCAGGCGAGTGCTGGGCGGAACTGTTTAAGAGCAGTCACTGCAGAGTCAGCCACACCTGGGTTCTTTGTCTCAGCCTAAGGGATCAAGGAGAGAATCAGATTCGGAAGCCAGGACTCAGCTGTCAAGAGCCAAGACTCTGCATTAGATAGCACTGGCTCTGTAGTAGGCTTTGTGCTAAGCTGACAGAATTTGCTTAACCTCCTTGAGGCCTCATTTTCCTGATCTGCTAAAATGTCCAGAATAATATCTGTATCATGGATTGTGCAAAGTAAATGAGATAGCGTCTGAACTAGGGTTCATAGCATAAATAGCAACTTAATCCATGTTTATTAACTTTCAACAGTTAAATCAAGACAGGATGGTATTACCAATTCAATGGATGAGTTTGAGCAAACTCTGGGAGACTATGAAGGACAGGGAAGCCTGGTGTGCTGCAGTTCATGGGGTCACAAAGAGTTAGATGTGACTGAATGACTGAGCAGCAAGAAGCATGGGATACTGGAAAATACCCAGTGAAGACCAGGGAGAAGGATGGAGATGTGCTGGATGAGGTGCTGCCTTGCAGGATATTAAGGAGGGTGAATGATAGTTTATTTCTGGCTGGACAGGCAAATGAAAGGCTTCTTCTTTCTTTTCTGGTGGGCCTCTGTGAGACCCATCATATACCTGTGCTAAACCCTGCAATTTATCAAAAATAAAGCCAGAGAGAGTAACAATCTTGCCTGCCACAAGAGTAGGAGGATCCACGTAAACAGGTTCTTCTGGGCCATTATTTCCTGATGAGCTTGACAGATACGTTTCAGCACGAGAGAGCAGGGTGCAACTGCCCTGCTCGGGGCCCCATTGAACAGGGGAGATGTCCCGTGTATTTTTACTTAAGATTTTATTTTCTCCCTCCTTCTCTCCAGCAAGGCGATGTTCAGAAATGTAACAATTAGAATTCAGTATGCTAATACAATGTCTCATTAGCAGAGCCATACAATCGCCTCTAGTAGTACATGTGTGAAGCCACGCAGGTTTCTGGAAATTAGCTCGGCTTCCCGGCGTCCCCATCTGAATCAGACGAGTCAGGCTCATTTCAGCAGTGCAAGTTTCACTGCGCTGGTGATCCCAAAACTCATTCAAAAACTTAATAAATTTTCCTCCCCTTTAATTTTTTTTAATATTTTATTTGGTGGGGACTTATTTCATGATAGATGTCGGCTTTTTCCTTGCAAATATGTCATTCAGACTTGGTCTTCTGGTTTTCAAATTTCAAACTAAAAAAAAAAGAAATCAGTTATGGTCTAAGAGGATTAAGAGCTCTGTTTATGCTGGCCTTACATAATTCTGGAGAGATGTACTCGTTATGCTTTTTATTTTGTTTATGATTCTGCAAGTTATCACCCTTTCTCTCCCAAGTGGATTCTGATTTCATTAGGAAAGCGTAGATGGCTTTCAACAGATTTTGGTCATCTGGTGTACTATTTAATGGGTTCAGTGGCTGCAACCTTAAATACAGATCAGGTATCAAGTTCACACTCTGGTTACCCTCCCTCTCCTTCCTCCCCTCTCTCCCTCCCTCCTTCTTCTACAAACATTTATTCAACCCTGTTATGGCACCCCACTCCAGTACTCTTGCCTGGAATATCCCATGGATAGAGGAGCCTGGTAGGCTGTGGTCCATGGGGTTACGAAGAGTCAGACACGACTGAGCGACTTCCCTTTCACTTTTCACTTTCATGCATTGGAGAAAGAAATAGCAGCCCACTTCAGTGTTCTTGCCTGGAGAATCCCAGGGACAGGGGAGCCTGGTGGGCTGCCGTCTATGAGGTCACACAGAGTCAGACACAACTGAAGTGACTTAGCAGAGTATGCAACAGGCACCATTTGAGGCACTGGAGATACATGGATGAACAAGGCAGATGTAGTTCCTAATACCATGATAGGAGAATGGGTAGTAAAGAAATAAACAGTCCATAAGATAGGAACAACCCCAATAAGTGTTCTGAAGGAATAGAGAGACACACAGCGGGTGTCTTTGGAGGCAGTTGTATGGTCATGGAAGACTAAGAAGGAGCCAGCCAGTGAGCCCTGGAGCAGAGAGCCTGTGACTGCCCGGCAATGAACCAGGAGGGTAAAGAGATGGAGCACTTCGTTGGGGGGCAGAGAGGGGTCAGCTGATGGTGCAATGTGGTGGCAGGGATCTGCAGTTCAGGACAGTGTTTGAAAGAATAGGGGTTATTTTAATTTTCGAATGTTTTCAGTGAGTTAGGTACATGTGCTGACTACATTTTACAAACCAGATCTTTTTTTCCCTTAGTTATTTAATCTCACCCTTCACTCCTAAGTTAAAAATTGGCATTTGATTCTACATTTAGTGAGTTCTCTTTTATTAAATGGGAAAAAAACCCAAAACTTATCTCAGGGAGTGTTGCAGAAACCTCTGATTGGAGACCTGAAGTGTGTGTCATCCCTTGGAAAGTAGGAAAATAGCTTTTGTCACAGCTTTTGCTTTGCTTCCTAAAGCGTAAACTCAGAGGTACAATTTAGTCAAGTAGTTGATTTAGTTGCATCCAGCTTAACTAATTAACACCAATTCCATGCTCGATTTTTTTTTCATTTGCTGAACAAAAGCCATTTCTAATGAGGTATGTATACAGGGCCAGCTGACAGTTTTTTGTGGAGATGGCAGATAAGGAGTTCTAGAAACATTAAAAAGTTCTAAAAATATTTGTAGGAAATAGGAGCAGACATGGTAGTCAACGTTTTGTACAACTGGTACAGTACAGTCACTGACAGTGGTGTATGGATACCGCCAAGCTGTTTGAGGTAAAGGAGTAAATGACTACAGGGAAATGACAAAAGCACATTCATTTCTCCCCAAGAGTCCCCCGAAAGTCTTATCTCCTTCCATCATCAACTCGAAAGTAAAAAGTCCAAACTTTTATTTAAATATCATAGAAATCAGATATGGATGGGACTCAAGGTATCACTCACCTGAGACAAATTCCTCTCCAGTTTGGAACCTGTGAAATCCCACAAACTGTATGTTTTCAAAATACAGTGGTGGCGAAAGACATAGGATAGACATTCCCATTCCAAAAGAGAGAGAGAGGAAAGAAGGAAGACATGAATGATGGGTCCAACAGTCCCAGAAAAATCAAAGTCCAATGGGGAAAATTCCTTTAGACCCTAAGACTTGAATTGATCCTCTTTGGTTGAGGCTCTGCTCTCTAGGTGTCCTAGAGCTGACGTCCTGCCTTCCAGATGTCCCAGGGTGGAGGTCCTGCCTGCAGGGCTCTGGACAACTCCAGCCTAGTGTGGCCACAAGGCAAGGATGGTTATTTTGCTATGCATTGCTGAGAGAGAAGAGATAGAAACCATGGGCAGATTTCAGGTCAGTGAAGAAAGGCATAATAGATAGAACTGTGCAAGAAAACAGAAGTTCTCTTTAACGAAAGGGGCTCCCGATAAGACTGTGAGGTTGGATAACTCCTAAAGGGGTATCCCTAAGTTAGCACTGTCTTCTGAGCTTGGTGATATATGAGTTAGGATAGACTGAGAAAGACTTAAAGAATTATCAATCGATAGGTTAATAAGAGAGATATACTTTACAATATTTGCACTAAACATATATGTATTTGATAGAGATATAGAGATTTTATACCATAATATTATTTATATAGTAATATACATATATAAAGATTTGGATATATGCTTTTCAGTACTAAAGAATCCCATTTTAATTATGTATGAAAGAACAGTTTAATTTAGTGTATCTTATAAGCTGGCACCTGCTTTCTGTCCACATCCAACATTACAAAAACAAAGCTGGTGCATAAACAAGGTCAAGGAAGAAGCTAGTCATCTAACCTTGCTGTCCAGCTTCAGTGTTCCGATGTGATGTTATGCTGCAGCTGAAGGTCTGGGTGCGTCATCTGCACCGCACTATATCTAAACACCTTCTGACATTCTCCACTTCCCTCTCCAGGTCTCCTAACAGGAATCGACATGAAAGGGTACCAAGGAAATGACTGTACTCTGGAGTTTCTAATTATGACCAGGAAGGGCACACAATTTATAAAGAGATCTTCAGGGTTTATCATGGATTTTATTTCATCTTGCCCTTTAGACAGCCTCTGATCATCTCATTCCATGAGGATAAAATCTTAGAATCCCTAAAGACCTTGTAGGATCCTA
The DNA here is from genome assembly GCA_006408675.1 of Madoqua kirkii. Taxonomy (NCBI): domain Eukaryota; kingdom Metazoa; phylum Chordata; class Mammalia; order Artiodactyla; family Bovidae; genus Madoqua; species Madoqua kirkii. Next base: position 58,914 of record SJYC01020979.1, read on the forward strand.
TTCCTGTAGTTTTTAAATGTGTTCTACAGAGGTCTAGTGTTGAGAAGGGGATTCAAGCCCTTAAGTACGGAGGGTGTGAGAGGGATAGAAGAAAGCAGGTGGGACCCTGGCCTTGGGAGCAAACATCAACTAGGGTAATAATGCTTTAATTTCTTTTAGCTACTAGGGTTCGAGAGGCGAGTCTGCTTGATAAAAAATGTTTAGGGCTTTTCTATAAAGAAAAAAAGTGTTTAGAATTCCAATGGAGACATGCCTTCTCATTATACAGGCAAGGAAATGGAGGCTCAGAGCTATCAAGGGTGTTCTCCTTGGGTCACCCACATCACCTGTGGTAAGGCCAGGACTAGGATCCGGTACTGTGTGTAGTCTATTAGTAGACCAAGTCTAGACTAGGGCTCTTCCTACTATTTGTTGCTATTGATGAGACAGGGAAAGTTGGTCTCAGGTTGGGGCCTTGGGAAATCCCCATGGTGATAGTGACGACAGATAATGCTTAACGAGTGTCTGCTTTGTGGTCAGTGCCTCTGAGACATTAACTTACTTGGTGCGCACAGCAATGCTCTGAGTTAGGAGCTCTTATGAATCCCATTTTACAGCTGAGGAAATGACGTTCACAGATATGTAATCCCTGGCTGACATTACACAGCTTCTAGGCAGTAGAGGTTGGACTTGAACCCGGGTGGCCTCAGTCAAGAATCTCAGCATTAACCATTCTGCTCTCTTGCCTTCCTCCTCTCCACACTGCTCCCAGAGGACAGAGGAGAACAGATACTGCCAGATTATTTTATCTGACTTTACTATACCTTTTTAAACAAACATAACAGTATCCAGCTACCTTTCCTTTACTGAATGTTCTTCTACAGTGTCATGCCACTAGGTAGCATGACCTTACGTTCACAGATATGTAATCCCTGGCTGACATTACACAGCTTCTAGGCAGTAGAGGTTGGACTTGAACCCGGGTGGCCTCAGTCAAGAATCTCAGCATTAACCATTCTGCTCTCTTGCCTTCCTCCTCTCCACACTGCTCCCAGAGGACAGAGGAGAACAGATACTGCCAGATTATTTTATCTGACTTTACTATACCTTTTTAAACAAACATAACAGTATCCAGCTACCTTTCCTTTACTGAATGTTCTTCTACAGTGTCATGCCACTAGGTAGCATGACCTTGATGAAGATAATAACCTTTCCTGTATCAAAATGGTCAGTCTTCATTAATTTTTACTCATTAGTTAAAGGCTGGTGTAATTTAGAGAAAGTCTAAATTATAGAATGCATTGTATTTTATTACTTTTAAACATGTGCCTTAACAAAATTATACACAAGTACTCCCTTCTGGGACTCACTTCAGTGCTTTGTTATTACCATTGATACTACTTACATGTAAATGAAAGGAAAGCTTAATATGAGCACCTTGATTGTTCCTTTCCATCCTAACTTATCCTGCCTGATAACCTATGTAAATGGCCTTATTATCTCTCACCAGGCCAGCTATGATGGACTCCAAACTCATGCCTTGAGCTTTGCCCATCATGTGTTTTCTACGTAAATTTCTCAGTGACTGCTGTTAAAGTTCATCCTTAAAGCACACCCTGGGCAGTGAGCCAAACCTCCACCTGCATCGGTGTTTAATTCCTCCTCCACCCTTTACCGTCCTGCTCCCCCACCCCAGCCCTAGCTACATGGCTGACCCCACGGTCTCTCAGATTCTTGACTGCTTCCATAGCTTTGCTTGCGGTACCTCCCATGAGCACCATCTATTCTCAGTCTGCTCACCCCCTGGAAGTCTTCCTGGGTTCTGTGAATGAAAAACGTTGCCTGCCATATGAGTAAACAAAGGATGTATCAGCCATCAAGCCACCACTGTGTGTGTGTGTGTGTGTGTGTGTGTGTGTGTATGCTCAGTTCATGTCCAACTCTCTGAGACCCCATGGACTCTAGGCCTCCAGGCTGCTCTGTCCATGGGATTTCCCAGGCAAGAATACTGGAGTGGGTTGCCATTTCCTCCTCCAGGATATCTTTCTGACCAGGGACTGAATTGGAGTCTCTTGCATCTTCTCCATTGGCAGATGAGTTCTTTATCACCGTACCACCTGGGAAGCCGTATCAAGCCTCCACAGTTGTCCCCAATGGTGAGCCTGAGGGAAGCAGGATGAGAACAAGCAGAATGCCCCCCATCAAGGGGTGGTGCATTACAGCCACCCCGAAAGGCACACCCTGAGGGGAAACAGGATGGGAAATAATAGGGTGCTGGCCCTAGATAGCTAAGGCGAATATCAAAGGAATGATTTCAGTGAGTCCACACCCTTGCAGCTACCCATACATAGAAAAGCGCTGCTACTGCTACACCCATACATAGAAAAGCGCTAAATTCATTAATATGTCTGTTTTTTTAATTAACAGTAATCTTTTAACACTCTGACTCCCTGGTCTTTGTTGTGAAACACCTGGGTATCCTGGCTCTTCCCTTGAGAATTCCTAGCCATCCCTCAAGGTGATCTCAGAGGCTGCCTCCTGGGCTTGAAGTCCTCAGAAAGTCCACCAAATAAAACATAATTCTCAACTTTTAAGTTGTCGATTTTTCCCAGTCAGTAGTTCCAGCTGTCAACCATCATCACTTTGTCTTGTGAACTTTCCTAGGGCTTTGCCCTCCCAGGGGGCTACCTTCATATTCAGCTTCATGTAGATCAAGTGTCTACTCATCTTATTTCCTCAGCTATACTCTGTCTCCATGAGGGTAGCCATCTTTATAATCCTGCCACCTGGTTACTTAATGTTTACTGAGTAATTCTGGGGAGGATGTGTGTGTGTGTGTGTGTGTGTGTGTGGTAGAAGTAAAGGATGCTTGGCAAGAAAAAGGAGTCAGGGAAGAGAATAGCAAGTCTAAAGGATTTCCTCTCATTTTGGGATTCCTGTATCACCCACATTAGAATCCCTTGGGATTCTGAATAAACATGGATCCTCTGGCCTGGCCAAGGCAGATCAAAGCAGGGTTCCTGGGTGGGGGAGGGGAGCAAGGATTTGCATTTTAAACGTGCTCTACCGTAATCTGTACACATTAGTGGCTAAGAAGCTCTGCCCTCTGTGCCATGATGCACATCCAGCCTGGTTTGAAGAATGTACAATAGTCCTTGTGACAGAAGGAGAGGAAGACAGCTTCTGAGTTCTGTACAGTTTGTGACGTGGATTTATTTAGAGAGAGATACACTCCATAGACAGAATGGGCTCTCAAAAGGTGAGAGCGGTCCCGGGAGAAATACACTTGTCAGACAGAGCGTGGGCCATCTCAGAAGGCGAGAGACCCGAGTGTGGGGGGGTGGTTGGTTTCCATGGGCTGAGTAATTTCATAGGCTAATGAGTGGGAGGATTATCCCAACTCTTTCAGGGAAGGGGCAGTGGCCTTAGAACTGTCATGGCGCCTGTGGGTGGGTGTGTCCATCAGCTGATGCATTATGATGAGCGTACAACAATCCCCTGGAAGGCGATTCTAATGCCATCTTAGTCCTACTCAGTTCTAACCAGTCTTTGTCATGTCCTTTGAGGCTATTTCATTTTCTTTAAAAGTTGTGCCCTGCCCCCTTCCCTCCTGTTTCAATAGGGCTTTTTCAAAAATTAAATGGAACCATGTATCGGTATTGCTGGTTTGAGGGCCAAGAGCCAAGTAGGTGCTCAGTAAATGTCCTTGTAATGATCGTTAGTGTCATTAGTATTCAAATCATGCCCTTATTATTGTTTTTTTAATCTTTTTTTGCACAATTACAACCTTCTTCCTCATCTCAGTGTCCAGACTCAGAGCCCAGGGTTCAGGGAGGACCAGGTGGTCCTTGGTGCTCAGTGTCCTATTGAACAAAAGGACGACTGGCCACAGTATAGTCAGGAGGTAGACCCAGAGGGCAGCAAGTTATGACTCCTCTGAGGGAGGGGACACCTCTCCTGCCCCTGGCCAAGCTCAGCTCATCATCCTGAGGGGACCTTCTTTCCAGCATCTTCCTATCTGGATGACGGAAACCCGTCCCCGCCAACTGTCCCTCCCAACTCCTGACCCTGGCTGGGGACTGAAGAAGGCCTGAGCCCTGGAGTCTGTCATCGTGCAAGGAACCCCTGCAAGGTCTCCACTTGTGGTGATGAACGAAAAAATCCTGCCTTCATCACTCACTCAGCTGGAGACAGTTTTTAGTGGGTGGTGTCTGGGCTCATTAAAATGAACCTGGAATATCCATAACTTGTATTATCCAGCAACAACCAACCCCTCAGAAATCTGTGCAGGCAACTTAACGATTTTAAAAACTACTAGTAATTCCTGCTTCAGTACCCACTCTCCCTGCCAAATGGTTGAGATTCCAGGCCAACTGGATGTCTGCTTATTTACATAATTAATCTAGTATGACGTCTTTATATGTCCCTCCTCAGCTTTCTCTTTTCTGGATAAATAAGCCCCAAATCCTTCATTCATAAGCCCTAATTTTACAACCTTTTAATCATTTTTGTGACTCCCTCCTGACTCTTCTTTGGGCCCCATTTAAGCCTTATCTCAATTTAACAGACACGTTACACAGGCAATTAGTAGAGAGGAATCCATTAGAACCTGGGACCGTCTTAGCCCCAATTTGGATCTGAGTCTCTCTCCTTTTCTCTGTAAGGGTCACGTGGAGGATTCTCATCACCTTCCTCTTGACAAACGAACTCTGGATGGGCTGTCAGTTTTGCTTTGTCACAAGATGTTCTTCCAAGGTTTGGAAGAACCAGTTCTTATAAAGGCAGGAGCCAAAGGACATGCCTGAACCCGGGAGAGAATTCTTTCCCAAATGGGTTTCATGTGTGCGATTTCAGTGCATGGACATAGCAGGGGTTGGCTGGAGAGAAAGATGATCAGGAAGGTTGAACCCCAAGCCTCTGGGGCACTTAAGGAAGCCAGGCTCTGTCTGAGAGTTTGTGCAGACTCTGCCAGGCAGGCCTGCTGCTCTGTCCTGTGATCTTCTCTGACCTTTTCTGGAAGGCCATTTCCTTATCTGACTCTAGGCTGAGCCAAAAAACTGAGCCACTCACAGGCTGGGGAGAGGCTGACTCTTGAGTTTTCAGCGTCGTGTAGCAGCCAGTACATGGCTTAGCTGTCGCCAAACATTCCGTAAAAGGCCTCCGGTAGAATTATGACACGACCAAGGGAGAAGGGACGCTTCTGGGGTTCTTAGGTTGGGAATTTCCTAACTAGGAGTGTTCTGAGAGCAGAAGAGAAGAAAGGAGGTGGGGCTGCCTGACATGGTAAGCTGTCATTTTACAAAGACAGACTTCCCACCCCATCATCGCCACTTTGTGCTGTACATCTGTGTCCTCTCGTGGTCCTAATCTCTTCTGGGCTGCGCTTCTGCCTTCCTCAGGGTGGCCTGATATTTCCCAGGGCCTCTTTTGACAGGGTGCAAATAGCAGGGATGTATATCTGAGCAAGCTTGAGCAAATATAGACATTCCTGTTTTGCTGCCATGTCAACAATCTCAAGGTGAAACCCCCATCAGTCCAGCAGTTAATTTGGTGAGGGAGCTCATTGTTGTGTGCAAAAATCAAATAAAATCCTTTGGGGCTTTTCTTAGGCAGCATCACATGTAGCTCTGGTCTGAGATCAATAAAGCAGAAGCTGCTCTTCATTGCACGTTAATAATGTGCAAGCAAAAGCCAGAGCGGGGAGCCAGCCTCTAGT